>VZTF01004030.1:1301136-1432499 GCA_013397755.1 Cnemophilus loriae
CGCACGTGCCGGCGGGGCGGGTCCCCGTGCCGGGCGGTGAGGCGCGAGGCGCGGCGCGCGCGGTAACGCCGCGGGAGCGGGAGCACCGTGGGCGGGAGCGCTGTGGGCGGGAGCTGCGCGGCGACCCCGCCGGGGTGCACAGACTCCTGGAACGGGAGAAGTTGGGAGGGACCACAGTGGGTCATCTGGGCCAACCTCCCTGCTCAAGCAGGGTCAGCCCAGAGCGTGTGGCTCAGGATTGCTTCCAGACGGTTCTTGAATAACAGGGAGACTGCACGATCTCTCTGGGCAACCTGTTCACTACACCGCCACTTGCTCACTTCTCCCCCACGCCCAGTGTGGGGGGAAACAGAAAAGGAAAAGCAAGGAAACTAGTCGGTCGAGGTACAGAATAGCTCAGTACGTGAAAAAATTTTACTACTAAATACATATATTTAGTAGTAAAAAAATACTACCCACTGTGTTTTGGCCTGGAAATACACAGGGGTCTGGGACAGCTGACCTTAAGCTTTTGAGAAGACTTTTCAAGAATACTGTAAAAATTCTATAAACAAGAATTATTTCCTCCTTCCAAAGAATTGCTCGGGAAAAGGAGATATTTGGTAGAAAATTAATTTATATTCTGAGAAAATTAAGAAAATCTTTCTAAAATTCTCAGGGAAAGGAGAGGAGAGGAGAGTCACTTTTGGAGAAACAGAGACACTGTAAAAGGCAGTATCAGTTTCCTGGGAGAGGAGCAAAAATGGTCTAAGTCTAAGCAAAGAGACAGATGAATGATGGGAGTAAAAGAATTTTTAAATTTGCCGTGCCTCGCTGGGGCACAGGGTGGAGGTAATGATTCAGGTCTGGGTTCATTGAAGCGAAGGGTTCCCATGATACAGCCTCCATACAACACAGAACAGACCTGTACTTCATAAAGTTTTAGGTTTCGTGATGTATCCATAATTTTGCGTTCCTGTGGTACTTGATTCTCACCTGTCAGCATTTGTCAGCTAACTCAGCCCTTACCTACATTAGAATTTCTTATCCATTTTATATTGTTTTTAAAGAAATATTTCGCGGTGTAGATTCTTTCTCACTATATGTTTAAATCAGTGCAGATGGTAGTGAGTGTATACAGAAAGTTTGCAAGAAGAATCCCTGCTGGGATTCACATTTACGGAGCAGACTGCTTGCGATCTCCGGGAACATTAAATGCACCCTGGACTGGTCTGTTAAAAACCTCTTCCGTAGGCGTCCAGGAATGAGCCGCCAAATACATAGGAACAATGGTAGGATAACGAGCTTTAGAGCTTCTGTTCTGAAGTGCAAGTAGGTGTTACTTGATTGCAACAGGTAATCTCGAGTGGTAACAAATCGATACAGAATCATAAAATGATTTAGATTGGAGGAAGCCTCCGGAGTTCACTCAGTTCAAAGCAGGGCCAACCTCGAAGTTACAGTAAGTTTCTCAGAGACACCCTCTCAGACTCTCCCCGGGTGCTGACCTTTTGCGATAGCTCCTCCCGAATGGCCTCATCATGCCTTTGTTGTCAGCTCACTATGAGGGATTCCACCACTGTGCAGTGCTCTCAGAAAAGGGAACATAACTGAATCATTGTTGCTAATTTAATTGTTCTATAATGGCTCTGCCACACTAGAATGAAGATTGCATTGGTCTATTTATTAATTGCATTTCACCGAGGACAGGTCTCCCTAGGTAATCTTAACTTTTGCATGATGCTTTTTGTTGCTGAGTAATTTGCAAAAATTTGAAAACCTCTTAATCTTCACGGCAGAAATTCTCATTTTCAGACTGCTTTGTTGCAAATGTGGTTTTCTATTGTGTTCATAGTAGGACAAAATATTTCCTACTCCTGAGAGTAGGAGCATCCTGAGACATGGAACCACAAATGCATTTATTTTGTAACAACAATGCAGTTTCTTCTTCAACTTTTCAGTTCCCCTGAAAAACCCACATGCTACTAAGGCTCATAATTAAAAAATAACCATTGATGTACACCTCCTGGTAATTTTTTAACATACCTTTTTCACCCATAGTCTCTTGAGAGTCAGTAATGTTTACTGCTGAAGTTCATACATTTGGACAACAGACAGGATATCTTTGCTTTTACACTCTTTGATGGGATAGTGTAGGTAAGAAATCTTTAGAGGCTAACTGTCCTAGTACTGTAGGTGGAAAATGCAGTTTTATTCAGTCTGAAATCGAATTCTCCGGACACAAAATGGAGCTTCCTTACCTTATGTCTCTGATAGTCCTTCAGTTCTTTCTGCTTCTTGCTCCTGTGTTACTGAAAGATGTAGAAATCTTTCACTGTTCAACTGGAAAGAATCGTAAACTCATTCAGCTTCCTGCAAATGAAAAGCCAGTGCCTCACACAAGACAACAGAATTAATAGTTGATACCTCAGTGTTATATACACTATTGCAGTGTTGCATTTTGCTCCAAATCTAGAAAAATCCAAATATAACTATGCATCTGCCGGTAACTAGTAGTACTTTGTGCAGGGGACACAGTCTAGGAAGGCATTACTTGTTGCTTATTTTTGTTTTGTCCAATATTTAAAAATAAATGGTCATAAAGCTGTGAAAAGGGAGTGAGCATCACATAAAGTCCTGTTCATCACTCCAGGTGTATCTGGGGAGAATGGTTTACAAAACTCCTTCATGGGTGACTATAATCACTAATGTATTTCATATTTAATACTACTTAAAGCTCACTGTACCAAAACTTTTAAAAGTGTGTTTATATATGCTGCTGAATTAGGTTTTCAGTGAACAAATTGCAAGCTCCCACACGAAAGCGTAGGATATTCTGCTTTTAGATGATAAAAGCTGTTGTGCAAGACTCTGAGGATTAAACTCTCATACTTGCATGATTGATGCCTGTGTGTTATCCATGGAACCACAGAACAGTTTTATTGAAAGGGACCTTAAATATCACATAGTTCCAAGCCCCACACCGTGGCCAGTGACTTTGTTACACACATCCAGTGTCTTCTTTTGTTGCAGATGAGGAGAGTATTTAAAGTCTGATCTAACTCTTACAGAAATGAGTGAGAAATAGATCATGCCATGAGAAACATCATGCCATTCCACTGTCTACCAGTCATAAGCATTTTCAACAAAAATGTACTGATACTAATAGCACATTATAACTGAATGATTTGTGTGCTGAAATTCCTGCTGCAACCTAAGAAACACTTTCATGATGAGGCTGACTCTTCCAAGATAGCTTCTGAAACTTACAGATTGCTGTCCTGTCCCTGGAGTACATCTCTGCATTGGATGTTCAGTAAGGAAGATTGAAGGTTTCTTTCAAAGAATTTTCAAGGCTCACTAACATGATTTTTGTGTTATTGAAATCTATGTTCCTGAGCACGTGAAAATTTCAGTTCAAATACTCCTGCATATTGAGGGATTTTGGGAGCTGGAAGTTGGCTAATAGGAGAGAAGGCGCTCTTGTATCTCAAGCAAAAGCATTTCTCTGCTGTGGGGATCACACAGGAAAGTGAATATATTGGAACCGGAGCCTTATTACCAGGGCAGGAACAAGTGCACATTTTCCCTGATGCCCCAGAAGTAGAAAAATAGATCATAGCAGAAAATAAATAGTGTAAGGTGTCACTTTGTAGTTTGAACTCTGCTGCTCCACAGAACAAGTACCAGGAAGAGAATACAACGATTGAAGCTAATGAGGAAGAACTCAGAAACCTTGATGCCATCCTTAGTCTGCAGTTCTGCTTATGCTGTGTGCTCAGGTGCCACTGAAGTACACATACCAAAGTAGATTTTGGTGGCACGTGTTCAGCTGCCTGGGGAGCACTGAATGCCTTGGGAAGACTTGTGTGCTGGAATTTCATTGCTGTCCAACCTGGCACAGGCGTATCTGGTTATTTTGTAATCTTTGTTTCCAGATTACAATTGGAGAAGTCTTGAAAGTGTAATTCCTAATAGTAGAAACTCTCACATTGTTAGAGTCAGCAGAATGTTTGGACTAAATTGGCAGCTCTTTCTGAGATAAACTGAACTCAAATTGAGCTTGTGAAATAATTCCTCTTGGAACTACCTTGTAGGTGATACTTGGAAAAGTAAATCACAGTCTTTTTCAGGTCAATTACTTAATTTTGTACAGTCACATGCTGTGATCTTAGGTTGGGAAGGTATTATGAATGAGAGCTAACCATCCATTGCCTGATACCTGTTCCCTTGCATGCTCTTAGTACACAACGAATATGAGGTAATGTGCCTTAACTTAGCCCATGGTGGAAGAATTTTCAGTGTAATTGCATTAACTCTGTATTTGCTGAAGAATAAAATATACACGTGGACAGGTGTTGTGTGTGTAAGACGCTATAGCCTGTGCTTACTTGTAAAGCTCTGGACAAACAGCGTGTACCAGATGTAACTGTGCCACTTGAAGGTTTTGCCAGTTTGTACCCCCACGCTTCCCTTCCAATGCTGCAGTTACTGCTGCCGTAGCTCAGCTGGTGAAAAGATTTGTTTGAGAGAACTTTCATTTGCTTCAGGCAAAGCGAGCAGGTTGGTTTAAACCCTCTTTGTTGACTAATCCATCTGACTTGTTGGAAGAACACGAGGGAGTGCTTGCTTAATTCCTTCTGCCAACAGAGCTGCGGGGGTGGAAACTCTCGGCAGAGGAGTGGTAAGAAACAACTGGAAGAATGATAATGTCACCGAGCAGCCGGCACACCTGTCTGCGAGCTGAGTGCCAGTGCATGACTTACTCTGTCTGTGCCGTGAGTATTGTAGCTCTTCCAAACAGGTCTGTGCCTTTTCTGTTACACATTCCTGGCTTAAATCTCTTTCATACCAAGCACTTTTATACTGCTCTGGCAATACAAAACAATTTGAAAACATCCAGAGGTGTTAAAGTCACCTTATTCAACAAACTATGTCAGAAGGCCTAATGGGTGAATATCAATGATTCTTGCAAAATTAAATGCATCATTTCCTTACCCCAAACTTGAGCTGTTCCTGTCAAAGATGCCAGATGCACACGCAGCACCTGGATGCAGAGTGGCAGTGCTGCCCCTCAGCCGAGGGACAGTCTGTTCTGGGGCTATATCACACTGATTTTACACTACCGGGAGAAGTTCACATCCAGTGAGGGGGCTCCAGACTTCATTCCCAGTTTGTACATTTTCTCATGGTTATGTGAATGACTTCCTGTTACTCTTAAACCTGGAGGGGTCCAGTTGCCCACAGGCCTCTGAGAGGAGTTTTGTCTGCCTGGCTGTGAAGAGCTGTCCTTGCCACCCTCTTTCCAGGCGTGTCCTTCGTGTTGCAGAGCCTTCTCTAGCTGCATCATCAGTTTGCCTGAAAGGCCAGTGGGATGCATAGTGGCTTCCCTTCTTTCATGGATCCCCCACACCGTCTTTTCCTAATCTCTTTAGATTCCATTTTCTTGTATTTTCACGTTGGAATTTCTGAACATCCTTATGAAGAGATTGTGCTTTATCTACCGCTGTTGTTATTATGACTACTAACTATCTCTTCTTTTGGAAAATTTTCCTTAGTCTGATCTCAGTGTTGTAGCTTCACATAACTGGTTTTTGTTGTTTCTTTTTCTTCAGTTTTTTTTTTTTTTTAATTCTACACAAGGACAACCCTGCTATTTGTTTCAGTCAGTCACCTGCAGGCGAAATGAATTTTTTTCCAGTGAAGTACTTGAACATGTATTTACCTCTAAATAGGTGTGTTTTCATGTGCTTGCATGAAGAAAGAACATAGGATTTTGATACAAAAATTAATATTTTTCTGAAGTAGGACTGAAAGACCTGATCTGAAGTGCGCTACAGGAGGTTGAAATCTGCTCACTCATTGTGGCCAGCTGCTCAGATGATGAAGGGATTTTTTTTTTTATTCCTATGGCTACCACTATGACCAGTTTAAACTTCACAAATGCAAGGCATTTCCCCTAAACTTCAATGTCCTTTAAAGTAAATTAGCATGTTTATTCCTAAGATTTGTTATACTTTCTTATTCACAGGTTTCTGATTCTTTTGTCCGTCTGGGTTAGGTGTCTGTTCTGAACGGTGGTCAGTTCTGAATGCATCAGGTTTTCAGCCTTTGCCTCACTGGAAAAATGGTACATTTTTGTTCTTTCATGTCTTTTGTTTCTTTGGTGGGCCTCCATAGTAGTCCTGTATTTTTCAGTCTGCAGCTTGGATGGATGTGCTTTATCAGGCAGTGAATGAGCTGTCAAAGATACACTCTAATCAGGAAGGGAATGAAGTCCTTCTGGGTACTTAAACAACTGCATTTTGCCTGTGACTTTGATCAGTGTCCCTTCAGTCAGGTTACAGCCTCCTCCTAACACTGACTGCTGACTTTGTGTAATCCAATGTATCCCTATCTTTTTATCCAACTATCCAATTCTTGTTTTTACGGATAATCTTACACATTTTTCCTACTTCTAAATCTGTTACTGGGCCAATGGTATACTCCATCTTGAGTTACCAAAGTTCACAGAAGGCATGTATCTCCATTCAGCCTGCCTCATATTAATTACTGAGCAGTTATTACCAGTTATCGTGGGCTGCAGAATCTCAGCTGGGTGGAGTTAGTCCACACAGTGTTGAACAGGAGTGAAACTTGAACATTCTGCTTATTAAAATGTCCTTCTTGTAGGACAATGTTTGTGGATTCCTTTCTTGGGAGGAGATAAAGAAACTACACAAATGATTTAATTGTTGGCACACTTTACTAATCCTGGAATTCTATGCAGCAGCCATAATTATAACTGTATTTGCTGGAGAGAATTAAAATGACTCCTTAGAATATTGTATATAGAATAGCTTTAATAACTCAGAAAATCAAATTTAAACCAAAATTCCTAAAACTGAGTGAAATCTGCCAGCAAAGATGCTAATGCCAGGTCAGTAAGGAACAGGGTTAGCACTCTCAAATGTAATTATTGTCAAACTCATTGTAGGATATTGCAATTTCTGCTGTTGCCAATACCAGACACAGTCAAGCAAATATTTTCCTCTGGCAATCTGGCAGGCAATGCACAGGCATGGCTGCAGTGCCACTGTAGTGTAACACAGGCAGGGACCAAAGGGAAGAGAAAGGTGAAAAGAATCAACCTTGGAGCAGGTTCCAGGAGAAGGAGGGGCAGCCCTGGCTGATGCCACCCTGCTTCCCTTTCAGTAAGAGTTTTCCTCAAGGTCACCACCTGCAGTGTCTCTGAGTTGGCCCTGAGCCCAGACAGCCAAACCCTCAGGAAGGTGGGAGTGGGCTCAAGACCCTGACACTCCATTTTTTCCTTAGAAAGATCCCCTGCCAACTTCACCAGCCACTCACTGAGCTAAGGCTCTCTTTTCTTTTTGTTTTACCCAAAGCAAGCTAGTGCAAGCAAGGGACAGACTCCACAGCAAGGCTGACTGCCTTTGCACTGCCCTCGTGCCATCCTTCTCCCTAATGTGCATTTTCCCAAAGCCAAACCATCAAAGCCCTCAGCTGTGCCAGAACATTTCTCTCCACACACAGTGCTGCAAGGGGTTCCCATCTTCGGTGTTGATGACCTTACACCTAATGCGTTCCCCTATCTGAATCAGAGACCTAGTAGGAATATCCATTGATATCTTGGACACTCTCTTGAAGGCCTGAGAAGGTGTTACCTAAATATTGGTCGCTGTTCCCTTCACTGTAGCATGGACCTAGAGTGTGTCTCAGAAGCATCAGCACCTCGGGTGCCACCCTGAAGTGTTCTTGCTCAATGTCCTTTTTTTCCCTTCTCTTCCTCCTCTTTATGGTATGGACAAGCAGTTGTCCTAATCTACTACACCTTAACAGCTTTATGTCCTGTGGGGAACACTGTTGCTAAATGGGTGTTTCAGAAAGGCATCTCTTATTTTCACTAGGAACTCCTCCCCTCCCACATCCCCCCATTTTTATAGTATTGCTAAAGTGTGAATTCTGATGCTTTTTGAAAACCTGGTTTAGTCGGGAAAACTTCAGGCTCACCTCAGTATAACTATTAGGCTTTTCTGGAAGGTGCGAGTAAACTGGAAAATATTTAATTGTTTTTGTATGCCAGAGAACGGGTGAAGGTATAGCACTATTGAGATTAAATCAAAGTGGCTGCTTCAAAAAAAGTCTTGCAGACACATCTGTGTGTGTGGATTTTCAAAATTACAGTTAACACCTTTGAAATAATTTGATTTAATCTAGGGAGGCTACATTTTCAAAACCAGGTGCTAATGCTAATGCACTTAGCACAGGTCACCCAAACACATCGACACTCATATCAGCAGCTCCATTGTGTTTTCAAGGACACGACATAAAGGTATCAGCTCTTAAGTCAGAAGTCTCTGGAAGACAGAAGAGGTCCTCAGAGAAATTACTTTTGAAGAATTTACATGTCCACTGCAGTTTCCTTGGTGCAACTGCACAAACCCACAGTCAGTTCAGTCTACAGTTTGGGAGCAATTCTGGGTTTTGTGCTAGTACCCAAAAAGCAACCCATGAAGCCGGAGATGTTTAATGATTCCTGGCCAAGAGACTCCCGTGTTGGCAGATCTGTTGTGCTCTATTCTCATATTTCTTACACCTCTTGGTTAGAGCACAGCTACATGCTATTTCTGCTGGGGATTCTTGGCACCGAGGAAATCCATGTGGTATAGGAAGGTTGTAGAAACCCTCCAAAACAGCAGCAGTTTTTAAAGCATACTTGACAGTTATATTAGTGGGGGTTTTGCACTGACTTACGAATACTGATCAAAATTTGGGATCTCAATTATTATTAGGGCACAATATCATTAGGGGACCACTCTCTAGAACAGTGGTCTCAAAATGTTTTGGTAGTGTATCCCTATCACTAAAAAAATTTTGACCACGCATCCCCAATATATTTGTACTTTTTATTTATAAATTGTATGTATCTAATGTCATCATGATATATTATGTACATTGGAAAACATAGACAAAACGAAAATTAAAGAAGGATAAGCTAAAGTTCATTCATTTGTTGATTAATGGTACAAAATATATTTTCTTGGCGCACCCCAGCGGATTATCTTTCATACCCCTTGAGTCCACACACCTCACTTTCAAAACCAGTCATCTAGAAGATGGGTTAAAACTCAAGATGACAAAAATGAAGAAAAAAAATATTTACCCTTTGGCTCTAAAGTACCTCCTTAATGCAGGTGGTTAAAAACTTTTAAAGCCTGGTCCAAGACTATGGAATTAATTCCCTCAGGAGCTAAGACAATCGCAAACATCATCATCCAAATGTAAACAAGGTTCTTTAATCTGCCTTTATGACATAAATACATTGCAACATATACATTAAAGAGAAGCATCCAAATTATCAAAGCAAATCATCCTACAAACGTCTCCCCTGGGGCAGAGGAAGAGAGAACAAAGGAGGTGTTGCTTAATGCGCTACTGGAAAGCAATTGGGTGTTGCTGCAATGGGGTGAGAACGTGAATAAACTAGCGTGTGATAGAAAACGGAATCTGTTACTGTTTCTACTCAATTAAAAAACTGCACCAGTGTGAATTAAATGTTCATTTCAGGTCAACAGGCATTATATATTCATTTTTTAATTGGGTATTACTTGTTTTGGATTTTTCTATTGTTTTCTTCCTTCCACAGTGGCGTCCTGACTGTAAAACCATGAGTCAATTACTATAAATCATTGACTCTAGCTGTGTATGGCTGTAAAATAACCTAATTTCTTGAATTCACTTCAAGAGGTTTTCTTGGGTAATATTTCAGTACAGCTGGATTGCTTTGTTGGCACAGCTCTAAATATATATCAACCTTTAAATTGCTTGCTTTCAAAATTGGCTCAAAAATGTATTCTGAGTTGGTAATTGAGTTAATTCACAGGACAGTGAATCTCAACCTTCCTGGAGGTGCAGTACTGTCTTACCTAAGGGTGACGTTTATTTCATCTTTGCTGCCTGGCTAACACCCCTAGCTGGTGCATGAGGTGGGGCAAAGCTGGAGTCAAGAATTTCTCTGCTCCCGTGTCCTTTGCACAAAAGAAAGTACTAGAAAACACAGGTTGCATGTTCCCACCTCGTTTATATACAAGTCATTCAGCCAGGATCTGTTTTCCAGATGCCTGTAGGGATGGGAAGAGACTAACTTCATACTTCGTCCAACGCTTTCCTGATTATGACAAGAAAGCAGTCTAGGTTTTTGAAGTGATTAGGCCTGGCTAGAAACTTTTGTTCTACATTGGAAAATGTACTTTCTGGGTAAAAAAATTGAAATTTTATAGGCAATTTTTTCTTTGTCATGCTATCTCTATTTGGCTGATGTTCCTCAGAAATGACATCTCTTACTGCAGCACAGGGTTCTCCCTCTGACTGCCCTGGCTGGTATGTTATGAATGATGTAGTTTGACCAGCTTGCTCTGCTAGCGGGAAAGAATGGGACAACTTCACTTGAAACAACGAACTCTTCCTAACTATGGAGCTAGACTTCAGTGGAAAATGAAAGTTTAACACTGAGACGACTAGAAGAAAAGTGTTGTTTCAATGTAATTTTCTACCCTGATGTTACCTAATCAAAAGCTTTGGAATTCGTGTCCAGTGCTTCTCCAAGAGGCACCTTGAAACAGAACCTTTAAAAAGTTGAATACAGCTATTGATATATTTGAGTACAGAAGAATAACGATTGGTGAAAAATACAAACGACTTATTTGACCAGTATAACACTGTAAATAAAACCGCTGCAGAATTTACACCTGTTAATAGATTCAGAGTCTCACAGAATGGTTTGGGCTGGAAGGGACCTTAAAGATTGTCCAGTTCCAACCTCCTTGCCGCAGTCAGGGACATCTTGCACTAGACCAAGTTGCTCAAAGCCCCATGCAACCTGGCCTTGAACACTTCCGGAGATACGGAGTTCACAACTTCTCTGGTCAACCCTTTCCAGTGTGTCATCCCGCTCATCATAAAGTGTTTCATGGTATCCAACCCAGACCTCTTTCAGTTTAAAAATGTTGCCTCTTGTTCTGTCACTCATAGACCCTGCCAAAAGGTATCTCACCAACTTTTTTTTGTAAGCCACTTCTAAGTGTTAGAAGGCCACATGAAGGTCTCCCCAGAACCTTCTCTCTTCCAGACTGAACAACCTCAGCTCTCTGTCTGCATAGGAGAGGTGCCCCAGCCCTCTGATCATCTTCGTGGCCTCCTCTAAACCCACTTTAACAAATTTGTGTCTTGCCTTTTGCCGAAGTCTTCTCCTTGGTGATTAGTAAGTGCTTTTTTCATGTAGGAAATGCAGGAATGTCAACCGTCTTTGGGATCATAAAACAGGATGAAAAGGAATAATGACAGTTCCCAGGTTCCTGAAGGAAGGGGAGTTTGAATTTAGCTTGATGTAGAACAAGATCTTCCTCAACAAGTTTTGCATAAACCTATCACTTAACTTTTCTCAGGTATTAAATGCTTCTGAAGCTGATCTGAGTGTGAAATAGGGCATTTTAGTAACATTTCCATAACATGGTGTGTAATAGCTCAGGAAGTATACTAGCAACTTGACTCTTGTCCACTCTTTTATAAATAATGCATGTTTTGTATCAAAGCCAGTAATTTAAATCTACAACAGACATAGAAGGCACAAACAAATGTTCATGTGGGAAAACAAAAATGCAGGATTAACTCTGTTGGTATGAACTATTTGAGTCTTGAATATATTAAACCTTATTTCTGAGTAACTGTTAACTTTGCAAGTAAAAGGTTAAAGTAAAAAATAAGCTGTGGTATGATGGCAAGTAGACTGAAAGATTTGTGATTAGAAAAACTATGACTTCCTAGTATTTCTAGAAGTGTGCCTGAAGAAATCAGTGAATATTATTGAGAGTTACCATATTGCTCAAAGGGCTGTTACAGACACGTCTTTTTTTTTTTTTTTTTCTGAAATTCTTGGCCAAAACATCACCACTAGCCTTATTTGGTTATATTTCTTGATTTACAAATGTACTTGATGAATTTTTCTACTCTTTCAAGTGAATTAATTAATTGATGCTTGTGCAATGTTTTCAAGACAGCACTACCTACAATGAACTACAGTAACCCATGAGTGCTGCTGAAAATCTAATTAAAATTCTATTTTTCATAACTAATCTGCAAATGACCCTAAGTAATAGTAGGATTTTACACAGTGCAAATATTGCCTCAGACTTCTGGAAGAGTCGCTGCTGAACGTTCCTGCTAATCTAATATCAATTTGGCCTTTACCCTCATTTTAAGAAACATCGTATTGTCAAGTTATATAGGGAATTAAAAACATACGAAGATTCCTACTCTCATTCCTTCATCTATCAGCAAAGGTGGTTTTGCACTTATTACCAGGAGGCTTCTGGCTGATGTGTGCAACCCAACAGACACAGATGCAGACTGAGTACCTTGAACTGCAGCTAAGCACAGGCACAGAACACTCCAGTATTACATGGCCTGGAGAGCGTGTTAAACCAGGTAGTGCTCATGGGGAGAAGAGGACTGCAGACCCTTTAGCTACTCCCTGCTCCCCTGCCCCTCCAAATACACATATCCTTGGACATTGTTGTTGATGATAATAAATAGCTCTTACCATGGTCCTACTGTTATGTTCAGGAAGAATAAAATAGCAAATTTGAGTGTCCTGTTCCAATTATATATTCAATGGCATGAAGTACGGGTAGATATTCACGTTACTGAAAACAGGCAAAGGCTTAAACAGGCAATATCTCAGCTGCACTTTGATCCTACCGAATGTGAAGCACCTTCATCACTTAGCATGTGGACTCACAAGGTTACTCTGATGTTATCACTCAGTATCCCAGCACTGCAGTGCTACAGCAAGTTTTCAGCTCCATGTCTTTAAAAAGTAACTGATGTTTCACTGTAGTAGCCACATCTGACTTGCCAACCCTCCAGGCAGCAGCAGCGACCTGCTCCTGAGCTGGGAAGGTATTCCTAGTAGCCTCCTCCAATGTCAGATGATGTAATTATATGGTTTGCCTGTAAGTTCTGAAAGTGCTCTTAACTCTGTCAAATTTTCAGGACAGTGGAACTGTGCTTCTCTGAGGTTATGACCCTACACCAAAGCTGGGAATTAGCATGGACAAAAATCTCACAACCTGCATCTGATGTCTTCAATCTGTCACGTCACCAGCAAACCCATGTGACTCGCCTTCAGAGGTCAGGTATCATTGCTGACACATCCTCTTCCTGTCCTGGATGTCTGATTTAAATCCTTATGAGATACCAGGACAGTTACATGCAGGAACAGATCAGTTCCCTGTCTGGATCCATGTAGGAGAGCAGGGAGAATAGAGGTGTGATGAGCCTGCAGGGTGTGTCAGCAAACACTGGTGGACTTGGAACCTTCTGCCTTGGGATCAGCAAGGGTAGACAAGATCTCTCACAACAACTAATATGCTCTAGCTGCTGTAATATCGTCCCCTCCCTTTCTTTCTTTTTTTTTTTTTTGCTGTGGGCTCTTGCAAAATGTCTTCAGCAAAGCTGGCAAATAATGTTTCATCTGTGGCATTCAGTATCTGGTCTCCACTGGGGATGTGTGGCCTGTGGGGTCACAAGCAGAATGCCACGTCTCTCAAGAAGAGTTTTGGCCATTGAATCAGACCACTTGTGGTTCAACTCCTTTTAGATGATACCACAGACTAGAAAAATTTCTGTATGAAATTCTCAGTCAACATCCTTGTTCTAGAATTTCCTGCAAATAACATGGTGACCTGGGGTAGGCAGAGTATCTAGTTAAAGACTTTGTGTGTCTTACTGCTGTAATTCTTTGTGTTCAGTCTTCTTGTTTCACATTCTGGCATCTGTGACACCCTTTAGCATTGACTGGTTCCTGCTTTTCATCTTGCTCACGCCTTCGGCTGTTGAATGGAGCTAGAGAAAGTCCAGACTTCACCCTGGTGCCCTAATTCTTCAAATCAAATCCATCTCAGCAGGTTTGGTTTTGGCTTTTATTTTTGGCTGATGAAGGTAGTGATACCTACATTGCTAACAATGATGTTTGTTATCTTCACAAAACTGTTTCTTCCTTTCTGTCACTCTTTTCCAAGGTCTTTCTTTTGTTTCCAGTCTTCTGTTATGCACATGCATTTTGCTGCATTTTTAACTGTTATTCTTTCTTTACTCTCTGGTTTCTTGTTCTGTTTATAACCCATGTCAAAGAATTTGTCCTTTGTATTTTAATGGGTTGTCCTGGTCCCATATCCAGTAAAATTCTGATAAAGAAAGTCTTCAGCAGGCAGAGTCTGTGTAACGGTCTCAGTCTGTCCCCAGCAAGGGATTCTGGCTAAAAGATTTTTGTCAGGAAGTGATTTCTGTGTCCCGGCTCCTCCAATGGTTGATAGACTCTCCAGACACCTTCTCAGTTTTGTGGCCATCTCAGTTCAAATGCAAAGATGAACCTGGCCATGTGTCCTGTGACAGTTTTTGTTCACCATGGAAAAGTTCTTCTACACCTTTCCCATTTTCAGGGTCTTGCCCTTGAAAAAAAACCCAACTTTATTTTTGCATGTGCGCCTGAATCTTTTCTGCACTGTATTTATCTTCTTCACCTGGTGGGAAGGTGAGTTCTTCCCTTCTCCAAGAATCTGTTATAGGCTGAACAATCATTGCCTAATCTTCCTTCCTTCTTCTTCAGGTTAGAGGCTTCACAGTTTTCAGTCTTTCTTCCATGCCATTTCCTCTCAGAAATCCCCCTGAGCCAAACTTTCTTTCAAAATATTTTACTGAAGAAGTGATTGCATTTTCTTTCGAGCACTTCCTTAAGTAAATTTCTCATTTATTCATATCCTTCTCAATCTTTCAGCTGTTACCATCTGTCATGTGCTGCTTATGTCCACCTTTCCCTTAGCTAGATAATATCTTTTATTCATATAGCCCATCTTACATTTCTAACTAGTCCATCTCCACAACCTGCACTGATGAAGCTTTCTCTGTGTGGTTACGTTCCCTCTCTTTTCCTCCCTTCATAGACATTCCTCTGACATAACTCACTCCAGATTTTCTTAAGGCTATTTTATAGGCTGTTGGCACTTGAGTCTTCTTTTATTTTCTATCCTTCACATGAGCTCTTCTAGTTATTTTTCACAAAACATCTGGCTTCCCTAAAATCTGCATGCTATAACCTGTTTAACCTGTAGCACTACTATCCACAGTATACTTGCACAGTGAATATCCTACATTTGAAATAAAATGTTTGCGTGATTTGCAAAGGCTTTGACTATTATACTTGTAAGCTGTGGTCCATTGTCTACCACTGCTGTTATCAGTGTGCTATTTCTGGCAAATACCTTGACTATGACGTTGATTATATGCTCATCAGCTGTGTCATGTTTCTGGATAGAGGAAATCATAACTTAGAGACAGCAAGTAAATTTTTTCCACATGCAATCACAGACCACAGTCTCTCCGCAAACTCTGTGGTCAAAGCAGGGTCAGCTAGAGCAGGTACTCCAGGATCCCTGGGGTACCTCCGGTGACTGGCCTCCAGCTGAGGCTTGTGCCTCCCATCACAGCTCTCTGTGATGTCCCTGTGGCCAAGGGACAAATCTTCATACATCAGTACAAATACTTTTTGTAGAACAGTAGTGTACTGGATTGGATTCTGGTCTTTGCTCTAAATTTTTTCAAGTCACACATGGTAGTAGCAAAATTTTATCCATTTGCTATTCATCTCCTTCTTGTAAATTTGTGGAGCTTTTTCCCCCATAATTTCTACACTTGTATTTAGTATTTTTTCTTGTCCTCATGGGCCTGTCTGGCTATGGTGAGTGCTCTGCTCCTGACACCAAGAGATCAGGGTTATTTTGCTGGTACCCAGAGTGTCCTAACTGGCATGTGAGACACCCACATACGCTGACGGATAAAGCATGGGGTCTACAGGACAGCCATGCCCTATGGGAGGAGTAGATGGGGCCAGAGAGAACTCTGTAGGACACACTGAGGGCAGTAAATTACTTATTTATGCAACTGAATTGAGTCCCTATTACTAAACCCATGTTTTCCAAACCTTCTCACTCTCAGAAATGACTACAAGCATTTCTTTCCCAAAATAACTGTTTTCCCACACTCTATGTTATATTAATAGTTTACAGTCAGCACACCTGGATTTTCTTTGCAAAGTCTGGATTGTAACTACAGATACCAGAACAACCTGCCTGAAGATTTTGCAGAAAATAATTTTAGTCTTGTAAATATAGCAGCTGTGGGGAGCTGGGTGCTGCTGATCTGAGCCTGTTTCTAGGCTGCAGGCAAGTCTTTATCCTGCTTCTGGCAAAACAATCTTCTTGCCTTGTGAAGCCTCCCCCTAAGCTTTCACTTTTGCTCTAGCTGCATATGCTGTGTATCAATCTGTGGTTTGCTAATTTAAACTGCCATTTGTTTATCTCTTTTGTCCTTCAGAATTTGCTCTGGGTCTTTTGCCAGGCAGCAGAGAACACATGCCTGCTTTGTGGAGAAAAAAAATTAAATCCAGGTTTAAGTCAAGAGCCTTTTTTTTGTCTTGATTCTCTCCTTCATACTGCTACAGATGACATAGATCTTCTGAGGACACTGAACCAAGAAGTAGCTAATCTGTTGTAAATGGCCTTAAAGTGTTGACTTTTCTATGTTTATATGTGTGCGTATATATATAAAAATACCTTAAAGAAATATTATATATATATAATATATATGTTTTTATTCCAAATTCAGTATTTGTAGGCCTGCAGTATATTTGAGGGTCATGTCAAGATCTTCTCTCCCTACATCTGCATTGCAGATTTATCCTCTCCACTCTGTGTCTGCCATCCGAGAGGAGGTGGACCCTAATGGACTGTCCTGCTCACCTCTCTCACACACTAGGGAATGGGTGGGAGATCACAGAATCATAGAATCACTCATGTTGGAAGGGACCTTAGGGACCATCTAGTCCCAACCACCTGGCATGGGGAGGGACATGTTCCAGCAGATCTGGTTGCTCAGAGCCCCTTCCAACCTGTCCTTGAACACTTCCAGGGATGGGGCACCCACAGCTTCTCTGGGCAACCTGTTCCAGTGCCTCACCACCCTCACAGTAAAGAATTTCCTCCTAACCTCTAATCTAAACCTACTCCTTTTCCGTTTGAATCCCTTCCCCCTGTCCTGTCACTACATACTCTCATAAATTGTTGATGGCCAAATCTCAGCCTGACTGAGGACAGGCACTAAAAGCCTCCACTAGCCTGGTAAAGCAAAAGCAAAACAAGAAAATGTGGTGAGCTGTGATGGCCTTTGGTCCCACCACTTCTCTGTATGGTAGGTATCTGTCCCAGCCTTGCCCGGGCATGACAGAAAGGATCGTGTGGGAAGTTACAGCAGTGTATGCTATCAAACATCTTTGCTGAGGAAGTACAGAGTTGATGGGCTAACAAGAATGACTTCAGTAAGAACCAGATAACATAAGCCTGAAGCTAAAGCTGGGCTTTCAACATCAATCAGCTGATATAAAAGCTTTTAGAGTATTTGTGTCAGAAGGGTTCCTGTAGCCAAAAAAGAAAGAAAGTGAAATGTTTGCCTGTTCAGCTTCCCCGTCTGTAAACAGAAGAGGTCATTACTTGTATAATTAGAACTGAATGCAGGATGTATGTTGGCATACACAAAGCAATTAAGTCTAAGGGAATAATACATATTTAGTCTAAATCTCTGCTTAGAGGGAGGTTTAGGTCACAGACTGCACAAGGTTTTCTTGTCTGGAGTGAATGGCAAGAGACTGATAGGACAGAGGGATTTCTTTACCACCAGAAGACACACATTCTTGTGTACAAAACAGGTGTTGCCCAGAGTTCCTGTAAATGAAGGAAGAGTTTCACGATGTTTCTCACTGGAAAAACACAAGGCCCTCATGCCTGATTTTCCCCTGTAA
Organism: Cnemophilus loriae; assembly: GCA_013397755.1. Lineage (NCBI taxonomy): Eukaryota > Metazoa > Chordata > Aves > Passeriformes > Corvidae > Cnemophilus > Cnemophilus loriae. Next base: position 1,319,024 of record VZTF01004030.1, read on the forward strand.
TCACAGAAGGAGAGTGAGAGTTACCCGGTCCCACTGCCCTGTGCCACAGCCTCAATTGTGACACTGTTTTGAAGAGAAATTATGCCCAATTCATTTCCCTCAGTAGCAGCAGCCATTTTGCTGCTCTGAGCTGTTTTAGTGAGTTATAATTTGAGGTCCAGCATATCCAGCCTCCTGCTGTGCTGCCCTTCTCTTGCCATGAAATACATGCTGAGTTGCTGAGGGTGAAACTCTGGTCTTCTGCATTCTTACAGTTTTTTAAGTGGAAAGATGAACTGTCCTGGCTGAGATCTTGAGGTAATCTTCCACTACAGTTCCCTTCAGCAAACTGCACAGTTTTAATACCAAGTAGCTGACAAAGTGGTTGTTAACAGGGCTGTAAGAATGGTCTGTGTGTTGTAAAGGCAATACGGTACCAGGAATTTGAGACCTTTTCTTATGAAGACCCTCTGCCAACAGTCATCTTAGGGAAAAATATCAATGGCAGTGATCAGGGCTGAGCAGAGCCATCCTGGGGGGATCCCTCATGGTAGCTGGCTCACCAGGCTTGTGCCACCCTGGCCAGCGTGGCGGCTGAAGCGAGGAACTCAACCCCCGCAGCAGATTTGGTGAGGAGTTGCAAGGCCATATATTACTGCTTCGCTCAGAAGATGACAGCGGAGCCTGGAACATTTCAATTTCTCTTTATGTATACAGGGCATGAGCATGAGCCACAGACAAAATGGTCTTTATAAGGCAACGATTCTGGGGCGTCCAGGGCAGCACTGAGGGGATGATCCGTGCTCGCCACAGCGCAGCCGCGGCTGGGTGGAGGAACCTCGCGCTCCCCCGCACTCATATCCCCCCCCAGGTAAAACGGGGGCTGGGTATGGTGGCTGTAGTGGGAGCCTGTGCACGGGCGCTGGAGCAAGGTGGGGGTGTTCGAGGGGAGGGGGAGCTCGGGGTCCTGCAGATCAGCGTCCCGGCAGCCGCCGTGCAGAAGGAGCCAAGGCTGGGTTGTAGCTGAGGGAGGATGAGAGAAAAGTAGTTTCCAACCTAAACTCTTGGCAGCAGCAGAAGCTGAATGAAATGCTATTGGTGTTGCTACAGCAGTGGTCTTTGAGCTGCGCAGAAGCCAGGATCCCCACTGCATTTGGAGCTAAATTCTTCCTACATGACTGGCTCACTGTCTTCTGCCCTTAGCCTCTGCTGTGGCCACTTATACAGAGGGACTGTATAGGACTCTGCTGGAACCATTTTTCGTCCCTGACAGGTTTGGATTGGCCACAGTAACCAGAGGCTACAGTCTTTTCTCAAAGCTGTTTGATATCAGTTACCCGTAAAGTTTGCTGTCCTTGTTGTGTGGCCGTGGTTTCTCTGCTTGCATCCATGCTCTGGAGCTGTGTCCCTCCTCTTGTGTGTCCTGAGGACTTCTTTCTGATGTGGAGAGTCCAGAGCTACAGACTACCTGGAGTTTTTTTCCCAGAACATAATGCATGCTTTGAAAAGAAATCCACCTTACACCAACACAGAGACATTTTTACTGAACTTCAGGCTGTCCTGGAAGTTTACAAAAGACAGAAGGATGCTACAGAGAGAATTTAGTACGCATTAAAGTGAAACAAAATCCAACAAACTATTCAAGATCTGTAAGCAGTGGGAACCACGTATATGAGATTTGCTTATTATGTTTTAGATCTCTGAAGCCATGTAATACAGCTGCAGCTAAATCTGAAGTTTTATGTCTTCCTCATGTTGGAGGCTGAATGCATCATGATGGTATTCAGCCAGGCATGTTTTGGATGATAAAAGCAGCATATGAAACCTGGGAAATGCCACAGGACTGCTTGGCTTCAGACAGCACAGTTACATGGACAGAGATGTTAGAGCTGGTGCTTTGTACAGTCAAGGAAGGTCTCTACGTCGGAAACAGTCCCCATCACTCAGCAATAGCTGAGTCAAACAGATATGGTAGAGATGAAGTGGTTGGAAGCATTCAGTGTGTTGTCTTCATGAGTGGTAAATGTTTTGAAAGATTCTTCATTGAATCACAGAATAAACTGAGTTGGAAGGGGCCCACAAGGATCACCAAGCCCAGCTCCTAGCCCTGCACAGCCCCATCCTCTGCACATTACACCATGTGCCTGAGAGTGTCGTCCAAACACTTCTTGAACTCTGTCAGGCTTGGTGCTGTGACCACTTCCCTGGAGAGCCTGTTCCAGTGCCCAACCACCCTCTAGGTGAAGAATCTTTTCCTAATATTCAGCCTAAACATCCCCTGACACAACTTCAGGCCATTCACTTGGGTCCTGTCCCTGGTCACCACAGAGAAGAGATCAGTACCTGCCCCTCCTCTTCCCCTCAGGAGGAAGTTGTAGTCTGCAATGAGGTCTTCCCTCAGTCTTCTCTTCTCCAGACTGAACAGACCAAGTCACCTCAGCCCTTCCTCCTTCCTTCCCTCAAGTCCTTTCACCATCTTCATGGCCCTCCTTTGGACACTCTCTAATAACCTTATGCTGCTATATTGTGGTGCCCAAAACTGCACACAATATTCAAGGTGAGGCCGCCCCAGTGCAGAGCAGAGCGGGACAATCCCCTCTGTTGCTCGGCTGGCGATGCTGTGCCTGATGCCCCCCAGGGCACAGGTTATGGAACTCATTGGGGAAAACATAAAAGCCCATTAACACCACTTTCACTGTAATTTTCCGGACTTGTCTGAACTCACTGTGTAACATTTTTTATTCACATTTCCTACAGTAGATTACATGTTCTCTAATGAGATTCAAGTGTCTGTGCACGAGAGTAGAACACCCAGACTGGAAACCTAACTGCTCTCCAGGTTAGACAATTAAACTCTCACCTTGAGAAACAGGTCAGATTCAGCAATATTAGATCTGTACAGGTTCCCAAAGCAGTGAAAACATGAAAAAGTTGTCTTTTGTCACAGGAGTTTGTGAAGATTCTGAAAATGGCTCAAGAAAGTCCAGCTTCTGTGAGAGTGAGTCTGGGGTGTCTCGTCACAGGGAGGGTTTGATTCTGCATTTACTCAGCCTGGTTTTATTATTAACATCAGGAGAATTAATCTTGATCTACTCCCACACATGTAACAGCAGAAGCAAAAATTTTTGCGATTCTTGAGACTCACAAAATGCTCCTGAACAGATTAATATATGTGAGTTAATACTGAGGAGCTAAGAGTTGTTTGTACATGTACATGTAGCAATGCTTCCTACCTCACTACATGGAAAAGTAAATATTGTTCCCATTTTCTTGGTTAGAAGAGGGGCACAAAGAGATTCAGCAGCCTGCCAAAGGTGAAGGTGGCAGTTGTTGGAAGAGCTCGAAACAAGATCTTATTTCTTGTGACTTCTGAGTTCTCTGCACAGAGACACCTTAGAGTATGTCAGGGCATGGATCTGCTCTGGTTAAGACTGTGGATAACCACCCACTAACTGCCTCAGTTCAAGTCTGATGTGAACTCATGACTGTTTTTCTGTGGAATTACCCGGTACAGTAATGTTAATGCCATCTGGGCAAGGACAGATTACACCTGATCAGGGAAAAAAAAAAAAAAAAGAAAGAATGAAAGAAAAGAAAGCCTTTAGGGACACAACTGCTCCTTCGAACTTCTTTTGAGCATACTTGAACTGGCAGAAGGATTTTGCACCACTTCAACACCTTTTGTCAGATAGCTGTGAGGCATTTCAGCCGGCATCAGGAGCCCTCCCAGAGGAAATAGCACCCCATGGAGTCACTGCTGGGTGTGACAGCCCTGGAAGCAAAGGAGCAATCAAATGCCAAGCCTATCTGATGGTTTTTTCCATCTGTTTCTCTACCAGCATGCAACACGCAACTCGCCACCATTTCAAGGGAAGCAAATTTGTGTGAATATGTGTGTCCCTGCCATCACCTTTTTTCATCACCTGCTTTGACCATACTTAATACAAGGATATAAGCCTCAACACAAAATTGTTTTCCTGCATAACCCGGTATAAATAGCTTACCAGGGAGAGGAGAGAACTGAATTTGAGTGGGCATGAGATCCTTCCTAGTGACTTCTGATCCTGATGGCTGAATCAAACAGCTGAGCTTGGTAGAGAGCACACAGCTGACAACCATGTGTAGTGTGAACTGTGTTAAGATTTTATCTGTATAAGACAGCCAGTGAAGAAACAAATATCCTCAAGATAAATGACTCATTAATACACTACAAATGGAACCTGTTGGGGAAGAAATGATATAATGAATGTAATGAAGAGTGGATTTAAGGTCCACATTGTTTTTTTATCAATATTTGGTTTTTATAATGTTATAATTATGGGGTTTTTTTCCAAGCTGCTCCACAGATCTTAGGTTTTAGCCTGTAGTACCCCCCACAGATTTTGAGAAAGGAAGGTGCTTAAAGAGTCCAACTGTATGTACTTAATTGTAAGTCAAACTAGCTAACCTATTTACTCGGGAAAATAAGTGTTCAGGAATGTCTTTACTGATGAAAATCGCATGTTGTCAACTGAATATGTGTTCCTTCTCCAGGAATAAAGCATTGAAATTTTTTAATGTAGAACAAAGACACTCAGACTGTATTTTGAGGGGAAAAAACCTGAAGTTTGAGAGAGATATTTTAGGTTACCTCCTTCACTCAGCACACATGCTCCTATTTCAGATTTTCTCCAGGAATAAAATGATACTGGAGACACCAATCCTTCTTTCACTTTTCAACTCTTAAACAGAAAGAAGTGGACAGGCTAACCATGGATATGGTCTGTGGCCCTACTACCTAATTACAGTGTGTGTCAGCAGCAACATGTACAGCAGAAGTTTTCTGATATTTGCACATGGGAGAAGGAGAATCAGATCAGACTTTACAGTGACACTCCTTTGGTCTTGATCCAGGGCTCTGCAAACCCTCCATGGCTTTAAGGGTGTAGCTTTCCTTCTTGGTAGTTACTGTCACTCTTTAATCTCAGTTCAATATACAAGGTTCAGAGCTGCAAATGCTGCTGATATTTCAGTGGGGAGAGGTACTATGAATGGGAAGGAAGAGAGGGAGAGAGGAAGGAAGTGAGAAAATAGAGGAGTGACAGAGGAAGGGTAGGAGTATAATAACTGGTTCACTGTTATTAGATTACAAAGACAAGCGCTTAGACAAAGAAATTACTTTACTGCTTATGCCACTGTAATTATTTCCCCTCTGTGCATGCTTAGGATGGTGCTGATTTTACTGTCAGAACCACAATTAAAACAAATAACTCATGTTCTCACTTATAGGACAGCACAAAATGAATTTAAAGAGAACAAAACTGCAATTGCACAGATCAATTATTTCCTAACTTCTAAGTGCCTGAATTTACCATCCAAGCATCAGTAGTTTTAAATAGCTTGAGTTTACTGAGTCAACGCAGCTTATAAAGATCTTGGGATCAGAAGAAGGCAAAGAAGCCTCTCAAGTACAGTGCCAGGAAGCTTCACAGCCAAAGCAGTGACAGCTAGAGGTGGGGATTTGAGGCTGCTGTCAGTTTTTAAAAGATTGATGTGTTTGGAGAACAGGACATCGTGTCAGTGGCAGAAAAGAAGCAATCTTTTATCCCATGGTAAGTAGTCTGATGCAGAAAGCAGCACCTGAACATCAGTTGTGCTTTGCCATAAGCAAAGCAACCCGGCTTCCAGGCTATCACAAGGACCCCTCTGACCAGCTTTTACTGATCCCACAGATTTCAATTGCTGTCTGGCTTCCAGAGGTCAGCCATGAGAGTGTTCCCCAGAGGGTCCCGCCCAGCTGGTTAAAGCTCTTTTCTGACGTGGGGTTCAGTCTGCGGACTGCAAAGATTCTTGAAAACACAGCCTCTGACTCCTATACTTTCAAGGACAGTAACTGGGTAAGTTTCAGCTGTGTTCTTCCTGGCACCTGTCCTTGAAGGAGGCTCTGTGGCCATGATTCCAAATGGATGAAGGGGCGTAACTTTTTCCAAAGTTCTGTATGTTGTTTGTGAAGGAAGTAAACAACACACCCAAGCAGACTGAGCTGCTGCTGGGGTGCGCACAGTCCCCGTGGTATGTTGTCAGAAGAGAGGGGGAAATGTCTGAACTTGATTGCTCTGCAGTGATTGTACGGAGCATCTGAGCAGTATGTCACATGGACTGGATTGCTTCCCAGGGCCAAGCGCTTGAAATTACGATGAAGTGGCATCTATATTGCACCTCTTCTTTTTCTCCTTCCCACAGAACCTTTCTTACAGGACTTGCCAAAAGGAGAAGACAGTTTCCTTTCCTGCACTTAAAAGGCATATGGGCTTCAGTGTGAGCAAAGAAAAGACTTAGCTAAACCAGTGTTTTCTTATTCACCATGTCATTCCTGAAATTTGATCTTGCAATGCGTTTGTAAGGACAGTACTGCTGTTCCATGAAGCATTACTCCATTCAAGTAACTTTAAGGAGAAAGGGTGGGCCTTGAGGTCAAATGCATGCTGGCATTAGGGCCAGCATTGAGGAAACCACCGAGGCCATAGAGAGAAAGCAAACAAATTGTGTAAATAAATGAGTGAGGCTTATCAATGCAGAGAAATACCTGGTGGGGAATATATCAAAGACATAATAATGTGACATGAAAAATAGTAACGTCTAATATTCACATCATAACATTATGACATATTATGTTGTATTATGACGTAAAACATAGTAAAACGACATAAGAACAAATAACAGAGCCAGACTCTCATGAGTAGTATCCAGTGAAAGGACAAGAGGAAATGGGCACAAATTAAAATATGAAAAACTCCATTTAAATATAAGAAGGAACTTTCTTTACTGTGAGGAAGATCAAACCCTGGTACAAGCTGCCCAGAGAGGTTGTGGAGTCTTTCCTTGGAGGTATTCAAACCTCAAAGAGACATTATCCTAGGAAACCAGCTCTAGGTGAGTGCTTTGAGCAGGCGGTTGGAATGGAAGACCTCTGCGATTCTGTGTCTCTGTGAAATGTACTCATGAAGCAGGTGAAATGTGGCAGCCTTAGCAGCACTGTCCCCAGTAACAGCTAAATCATCACACTGAGAGTCTAGAAGCCACAGGTCGAATGCTAAAAGGCATCAATGCACACTGGAAATCCTGCATTAGTGATGTGATATAATGCTTTCATTAAATAGCTTGTGAAGAATTGTGGTGAACAACAGGTCAAAGATCTCTTCTGTCCCTGTAGTGTGGGATTTGATCATTAGTAAGTAACATAGAAAAATGATAGGCCTGTGTACTGATCAAAACACCATAAAACAGAAGTGGAAATCCATGCTTTGGCCACTGTCCTGGGCTTCAGTATCTGTACACACAGCTGTGATTCCTGCTTAGCTTTTCGTGAAATACAAGCAGTGGAAACAGCAGAAAATGATTTTTTAAAAAAATGCTGCTATGGAATATTGTGCTTAAAATATTACGTGTGTATTGTCACAGTGACTTCTTGGGCACATCTCAATGGAAATGGTGCAGTGTTTCAGTGCCTGCGGTTTGTGAGGCAGAATAATCATTAGTTAAGGAACCTTGAACTTTTGGGATCATTTTTAATGGTATATTTCAATGAATGTCATTTTAATGGGGCATTCATATATGGATGAAATCTGTGTATCCTCTTTTTTCACACTGTGTGTTTTCAGGCTGAAGATCTTCTTGTAATTTTTCAGTGAGGTTTAAATTCCTTTCTGTATCTTGTCTCACCCTTCCATCATTCCTTAGATACCAGAGCATCCTATGAAATCTGATCACTTATATACTGAATGAACAGACATGGCAACTACAAACAAAGGCTGGGATCATGATGGGGAGGAAAGAAGTAGCAGAACTTCGCAGGTTTTTCCTCTTTTTTTATTAACTTTTTTTTTCTTAAGACCTTTTACATTTAAAACCTTAACTTTTGTGTGGTTTAGTTACCTGACATTGGAAGTAGCAAAGGGCCCACCTGCTATCCCTAGATGTTATACGGCAGCATTAACAGTAACATACTTGTTTATAATAGAAAACCTTTCTTTGACAGCAAACATCTTTATGTTGGACTACACGGTGACTGTTGTGAACATATTTACCTCAGTCTTTCCATCAGTCCTTGATGCTAATCTAGCATAATTGTCAGATATTAACTATAGTGTTAAAATAGATTACTGAGAAAAAGCCCATTAAAATAATCAATGTTTGATCTTAGACAAAAGAAACTTCAGCTGCCAGCATTTGCAGGTGAGAGGCTGAATTCACTGAACACAGTCACACTTAAATTGTATCATTAGTGCTTATGGACTATTCGTGTTTATTTTGTGCTGAAAGGGCCTATTTCCATTCTGGTATCGCTGCTGATTTGGAAGAATTCCAGCATCTGTATGAGCTCAGGGCCACTGCAGGAGGTGGTACCTGTGGTTAAGCCACTGAACTGGGAGCTGGAAAATCAGAGACAGATCTCCTACTCTACCTCAGATTTCCTGTGCAAATTCTCTATACAGTCCAATCCAGAAAAGCAATCAGATGCCTAATGTGAAACCCAGGTGGAATTTGGCTACCTGGATGCAAGTGGCAGCAAACCTGCTTCATCCCACAGTATCTACTCTTCTGGGACATCTGTGTTTTTATCTGTAAAATTTCTTAGGTGCCCTCTTTGGCTAGCCTATGCTGGGCATGTTGTTGCTATTTTATTTCCATCTTTGGCCTCATGAACTACACATCCCTGCCGTTCAAAAGGACTGTTCTGATAGATGATTCTGCCTAATTCAGACCATTCACAGTCAGCAGCAAGGATAGGCATACGCATTGGAATGTATCCTGATGTAGGGCTGCTGCTGGTGCCAGTAAGTGCTTTCTTTATATTAAATACCTTTGTCTACAGTCCTTAACCCTTTTCCCACAGGGCAGAAGACTACAAACATGAAGCAGTATGGCAGGAGCTTTTGTTTACATGACTTGGTCAGAATTAAAGTCTTGCTTGTTAAAACTTCCAGCACTAGATATCCTCACCAGCTTTGTTTCGTGAGTCCTACCACCACACCTCCCAGAGACATCACTCAGGCCACTTTCCAACTAGTCTAGCGAGTTTTCCTGCTGGCAGAGATGACTGAAGCTACTGGATTTTAGGCAGTAAGTCTGATATTCGATGTATCAGAGGTCCACATGCAGTAACCCCATGCCTGTGCAGATCGTACATGCAGAGGAGGCCTCTGCTCCTCCAGCAATCTCCTCCAGGGACAGCTGGTTTTTACAAATCTCTCCAAAGTATCCTGGTGACAGTCCTGACGGTACATCTGCACTGCAAGCTGCTGAAACCTTTTCACCACAGATCCGTGTGATAAGACTGCAAGGAATATCCCTGTCAGACAATTTCAGCAGTTACAGCGAGATAAAGCCTGGAGGAGAATGTGCTGTTTCATATGCATGCACATATATTTATTTTCTAATTTGCTAAGGTTTAAGATTATGCAGATATACAGCAGTGGTTTAGCCTGGAGTTAAGGCAGCTACGGAGCGTGTGCAGACATAAAAGGGTGTGTTGTTCTGGCTTCTTGTTTAGAAGATTCTTTGAGGGTTGAGTTTTTTTTCTAAAATATTTTTATAAAATACATGCAGCAGGAAGAATAAAGACTGGCACAATGCTATATAGGGCTGATTTTAAAGGGTCATTTGAGAAACTCGTACTCTCCCCTGACTGCTCTTGCTGAATGCTTGGCCAGGCAACAGAGACCCCACGGCTCTCACCCATCACTGCTGCAAAGCCCTGCCAGTTGAATGGCCATTGGAGCTGAGGAGCCAAAAGATTGCTCTGAACTGCCATGAGTGTGACAGGAAGGAGACACTTTGAAAATGTGACTAATGGTCTTCAACTCTGTTATCAAAATTTGTTTTCTTGATTAACTACGAATGCCCATGCACATTTAAACACTGTAGAGCAACACCTATGTCCTTGCACATGGAAGTTCTCCTAGCTAACAGATACTCCAGGAACGGACTAGACATTAAACATCATCATACATAAATGAGTAACCAATTAAACTATCATCCTAAAGACTTATAGTTAGTGGCCCAGCTTTCAGGCTATTTCAATAATTTGAAATTCTGTCGGAGATGTAACTTCTGCATACTGGCTGCAGCAGAGCTGGGAGGTTGTGAACTCCACCCACCAGTGACCTACATTTTGGCTGTCTAGTCAGCCTCTTCCCAGGAGCTACCTACCACAAGCAGCCACTAGCAAATTACTGAGCCTGCATCTGACACCCCTAACCACACACCAAACAGCTCAGTTGGGGAGAGTCTTGCCAAAATAAGCACATTCTCTTTCACATTGGAATGGCTGTCTGAAGGCAAAAGCAGTTAAATATTTCTCTGGAAGATGTTTGTTTCTTGCTGGAAGGTGAAAGGTCCTCTTTTCCATGTTGATGTACTTCCAAACTTTGTCATTTTCATGCAGAAATCCTTGTTCTGGGATACACATTGAAAAGCTTGACCTTTGGATCTGTTTTTTTCCTTACACAGAACCAGGTGGAGCAAAAGCATCTTTGAAGGATCACAACTGTGGAAAACTGAGTTCAGCATGCCTGAATTAAAGCAAAACAAAGCCCAGTGCACTCCCTGCTTTGGACTTTGGCATATCCTACTTGCTCTTTGCCTATACTGGGCTTCACTCCCACCCAAAAGCCATGTCCGCACCTGAGGAGGCATCAGGGTCAGAGTAGAGATGGCCAAAGCTGTTTCCTTGGTCCTGTTGCTCCAGCTGTCAGCAGAGGCAGGCTGTCACTGTTTATCTGGCTGCTAAATCCTTCACAGCTCCACATGTGATGTCTTAAAATAATTTTGGAATGAACTAATGTGCAGATTTGCAAACTACTCATTTGAACCTGTGCCTCTGCTTGCAGTATATCTTTTGGGAGCCATGGCAGGCAATTGGCTGCCCAAAATCCAGTTTGGTGGAGCAGAGTGGGAATGGGTTCCAGTCAGGGATGTTGGATATCCTGAGTGACCAGTGGATGTATGTAGGATGTGGGTATGTGCAGCATCTGGCATTTCTGTGTTTTCTGTTCTCTGCCTAAGGGCTGGGTGAGGAATGACCAGGGTCCGCAGTTATTTTCGAGGATTCTGGCTGTAGGTGGAGTGGGCAAGTGGATATCCTGGTGCCTGGTGGTCTCTGGTGGATGGGTAAAGGGACATACAGTTCTGTGGAGGTGGCAAAATGTACTAGAGGCTGGGAGAGAGGGGCTGTAACTGGGACACTCTGGAGGACAGAGATGTGGAGTTAACCTGTGATTATTTTAGGAGAACAAGAGAGCTGAAGGAAATTTTTTAGCCAAAAGAGGAGAGAGCTGTGCCTCTGATGCAAGGAGTCACACTGATGGCAGGTGAGAAGATTTTCAGGTCTTTCTGTGCTTGGTTCTTTGTGAGATGCCAGCATTCCTCTCCCTGGCTGCTCAGGAGGCAACAAGGGAATGGCTGGAGGCACGTGGCTTCCGCCCAGCGTCAGCTCTGCCCAAGACAAGGAAACCCTCAAGATGAGATAAGGCAGGTCTGATAGGGAGCTTGCGTGTTTTCAAACTTTCCTTTCCCTCCACAAGATAAACAAAAGAAAGGAAAAAGGAATGTCTTGCGAAAAAAAATGTATAGGGTTGAAGAATACCACTGAGAATCACTATTTTCATTTTTTTGCCATTAAAAATATTGTTTTGCTTCTTTGAAAGAACACCAATTGTTTAATTGACCCCAAAAAGGAAACGGACTTTCTGTTCTTTTATAAAAACCTGATGTGCTGACATTTTCCATCCTGAACTAGAATTAAAAGAGCTGCAGCGAGAAAACTCAGTGTATTTTATTCATCAAAGAACTGAGACTATTTTGAGGGAGGGGTTGAGGAAGGGAGTAGTTTCATGTTACATTTTCTTTGTGAGCAGTGCAGCCCTGGACGTGTTTTGTTTTGAATTTTTTTTTTTGAGCTCTTTTAAGCCAGTTAAAAGATGGGCTCACTGATCCGGTTTGCCGGGCACACAGTCATTGTTGGCACGGCTGCGAGGGCAGCAGGGCACAGTGCACGAGGTGGGGGGGACAGACAGGCCTGTCAGGCTTTGTCAGAGAATAAAAGACAATATAAAACTATAACACTGTATTTTTTTCATAAGTGAAATGCAGTCATTTCTAGAATTAACTATGATGTGTGGTTAACAGCATTCATTGGCACTGTACAAAAGCAGAGGTTGGGAGGAGAGGAGGAATCTAATCCTGAAGGAAGAGACCCAGGGTTATTATCTGGGTATATTGATACTCATTATTTTGGGTTGGGCTACTGGTTTTAGTAAATACTCCCACAAGTTCAGCTCTAGAAAACAGAACTGTTTGTTCTGTGAGATAACTGCTCATCGTCTCGGGATGCAGAGAGACTTCGGTGTCCCATGACATTTTGGGAACTCTCTTAAATTGGCCTTAAATCTGTATCTGTGCTCATAGGAGAGGCTGGCCTGAAACAATGTTTCTTTATGCACAGGGACTTCACTTCTATACAAAATGATCCAAGTCAGGTAGCTGAAATGATTTGTTCTGGTGACTGTTGATACAGTAAAAGTCCACAGATTAATGTTGCATAGCCACTTTTTGAATAGCTAGGAGAACAGGGTTCTTGCATGCATCGGTTAATTAAGGGACAAGTTATAAAGGCAACTGAGCATAAATTACGGTAAGGCTGAATTCCTGTCGTCTGAGTCACCCGTAGAAGGAGTAATTCAATGAGTCCTTGTGCAAACACAGACTTAGCCAGTCTGGAAGGCTGCCTGACATGCAGCAAGGCAGCTGAGACCTGCCAAGGAGTAAGGACATCCCGGTCCCATCTCTTCACACTAATGTGGCCTCAGAGGCTCTGTCTAAGCTGGAGCACCCAGGGGTGCTTTCAGAATCCCACAGTGGAAATGATTTAGCAATAGGAAACATCAAGATCAAGGACATGAGGGAATGCAAGTCAGTGGTGATCAGCTGAGTGTTCTGTGTTAAAACATGTTTGTAAAAAGATTTGGAGACACAAACCTACAAAAAAATCACCATGATCATATTCTTGCCCTGAGAATTAAAAGAAATTACAAAGCATTGTCTATATATACATATCTGAGTTCTGATATAAATTTAGTTTGTTATTTTCCTTCCATTTTTAAATACAAATTCTTGTAAAAGAAAAATGGTAGACCTTTGCAGAGAAGACAGTTCCTAAATTAATAGCTGCCTATTTGTCCTGCATGTTTCCCTTTGAAATCTTAGGCCTGTAAATAACTGAAGAAGTAGATCTATCATGACAGGAATGTTTGCAAAAAGTGTAACAGCACAAATCTACAGTAGGAATCTGATTCTCAGACTAGAAATCTGATTCTCAGTGTAAAGACTCAGGTAGAAGAATACTGAAATGGTATATGACCCGTTGGTCAATCAATATATTAGGTCTCAGATTTGTAATGCTATCAAAATTTTTTCATGAATTGCTGACTTGTAGAAATAATCAATTAATTATTCCATATGAATGAATTCGTAGAGGAAATCTGCAGAATCATACATTAATTTTTAAGTTTTAATTCTGATGAGTCTACTTTTTTATGGAAGACAAAATGGAATTAGTCTAGGGCAAAATAAAAAAAAAAAATGAGAGAGTAACAAATAGCAATCAAAATCTGAAACATTTCAAGCATTTCGAAGATATTTTACTCCTCTAAGGGAGCTGAAAGGAATAGAGGAAGACCCATGCAATGTTCCCACTGCATTTTGGACATTTAGTGGTATTTCGAAACTAATCAGAAATGACAAAGTAGAGGAATTTGAAAATCTCTTCTAAGAAAATTAAGTTTAATATGCCGTCAATAATGAACTGTAACAGAACGTCATATGTACAAGTATTAAAGAACTAGCATTTGCTGTTCAGTGAATGCTATAGGGCCTATGTGCATGTATATGTGTGTGAGTATTTGCATATTTCTGTTTGGACACATATACATGTATGTGCACAAGTATTTGTAAGAAAGAGAATATGCACAAGTGGTGGTGGAAAAAGTTTTTAAAAGGCAGAACCCAAAAGTGGAAATAAGGCAGAAGAAGACTGTTTTGAGAAACGATAACTTCTGTTTATATTTTACTTGTTACAGTCAAACCAATCCACCTAGAACTAAAAGAAAGCAGCTGCTGGAGGAAAGCTGTTATCTCAAGTAGAAAATATAAGACAAACACCCCGTTCTTAGTCACACAGGTTAACAAAACACATTGCTGTTCTGTTTCCGTAAAATTTCTCCTTTGCCTGATGTCCCAGGTACTGAGAAACCCAGGGCCACATTCAGAGGTGTGCAGGTCTTGGGGATGGCAGGTGTCTGTGTCCTGGCTCCCAGCACCCACAGCAGCTCCCGTCTGCCAGCTCTGGCTGCACAGATGTGCTGCTCTGCACTGACCAGCCGTGCACAGCCGACCAGTGGGACCTCTCTCAGACCACAGCTCTGACCTCAAGCGCTGTTGGCTGCACACTGAGGTGCAGCAGCTAAAAGGCTGAATCTGTCTTTTCATCTGCCTTTTAAGCTCAGCTTTGGGAAAGGCTGAATGCATCTGCTTCTGGCTGTGCAGCAACTTGCATCTGGAGCTCATAGCATGTCCATAGCCAGAGCTGTATCTAACCTAGTTCGTGCTGACCTTCTTCTGTCAGGGGGTTTTTAAACACAGTTGGACAGACACGGCAGCCAGTTTGATGTCTGCGGTTTTAATAAAGCCAGGCACTCACACCAGTGCCTGAGCTGCAGGAGGACAGGCTGTGGTGTCAGACCTCATGTGGTTTTGAAATAGTTTCTTGTGGCATGTGTGATATCACTGCAGAAACCGACTCCCTCGGGCTTCTAAACACCAGTACTGCGTGTGATTTCTGTGAGTAATGCATCCTTCCTATGGTCTCTGAGCCTCTGTGCTACTGCAGTTGCATATTAATCTGAAATTTAAACGTAGCTGATGCACAGAGTGGTTAGGTTGTTCCTTATGCTTTTTTCTGTCTTTGGATGTCTGTACATTAGTATGTGCTGTCTCTTCTGTTTTGATCCTAATGTGTTAACCAGGTGGATGTGGTGTCAGGCATATGGTAGGGTTTACCTTTGGCATCTGCTGGCAGAACTCACTTCCTAAGGAAATGTCAGAGGAGGAGTCGCAATGGACATATTGCTCCCCTCAGACATCATGGCCTCTCCTTGCTAGAAGTAATTTTTCTGCTACGTCCTTGGCAGAAGGAAAAGCTACAGCTCAGTAGAGTTGCAGTATTTTTGCTCAAGATTTACTTTTAAAAGTAGCAAAAAATGTAAATAGAAGATGATTTAGGAGGGCTGAGTGTTTGGATTTTTAAAATTTTTTTTCATAGTGCTCTGATCATACTGTGAGTGAGGTCAGTGTAAAGTAAGGCATAAAATGCAGCATCCCACATAGTGAGTAGAACGTGCCACTTTTTTTGCAGCCAACAGACAATAAAACTTGTCGTGTTGTAGGACCTATTCCACTTTATTACCAGAAACAGGCCAGCAACTACGTTAAAAACAGCTGTGCCCTCAGGAAAAGCTCAAACACCGCTTTTCTCCTCAGTGAACATGCACATTTTTCTCTCCAAACAGCCACCCTGAGTAAGGTGTATTCAAAGCCCAGGCTGTCCTCACTTAGACACCAAGGACTGAGGAAAAGGGAGCTCCCTCACCCCACATACCAACGAGCAGCTGCTGTTATCTCCCCATCTCCTGTTTCCAAGCCACAGTGCGGCATTCCTCCCCGCCTTCCTGCCTGCGCAGGCAGTGCAGGAGAGGCAGCAGACATCTCCCTGCTCCTTGGATAAGCTCTTTCTTGGAGCTGTGAAGGCAGTGAGAGACAGCTGGGGCATCGCTCCTTAGCTGGTTCACAGCACCGGCAAAACACCACGTGGTTGGGTTTGTTTTTTCTTTAGGAAAAGGCCATATAATGAATAAATGAAACAATTAATGAGTAATTTCAGCCTGATTGCCCTGGAGGCTACTTCCCTGGTTATGCCCCACTTCTGAATGCTTTTCCACTTTATGGAGGTGAGGGATGTAAACCAGTCTGGGAGAAGTCTAGCATGTGTTAGCTTACACTTCCTTCAGCTTCAGAAGGCTTTGCTTTTTGCGGTTTCTTAACATTGTACTTAGGTAAATTGTGTGTTCGTAGAACTAAAGACAGCTTTGGTATTACAGAATGACCCTGATGACAAGCAAGATTTCTCATTTCTCCATTTCTCAACATTTTCTGCTGCTAAAAAGAGCAAAACATAATTATTAGAAATGCTGGGAGAATCAGTGCGAAAGTTAGAAAGAAGAATAGAGGAATGAGTTGGGTACTGGTCACACCATGAGGGTGAGTGATCTTTTCTGTACTTTAAATCCCTCTGTGCAACACAAAACATTGAACAGCAAAGTCATCTTTCGTTCATAACGTAGTCTTTATACTTTGTAGTTCATTAATGAAAAATAAAAAGTGGTCATAAATGAGAATGACTTGGGGAAATTGAACTGGCCTAAGATCTTCCCTGCTTGCCCAGTTCAACTGGTTTGTTTCTCCACAAAGCAGGATCTGGCATCTCCTGACCTGTCAGGAAGGTTTCCAGGCAGCTGAAGATTTTCTATTCCAACCTCAGAATCTGGCTAGTGATATCCAGTTTGCAAGTGTTAAATATTCGATCACTTGGTATTGTCCTGAGTTCCCATCTCAGCCGATGGGCATCACAGACTTGTTTTGGGGACGGATCAGGTTTATTGACTTGTGGAAGCTGTTGGACCCTGGCCATGTTATCCAGGGAACTAAAAGAGGCACAGCCAAGAAAATGGGTGTTGCAATGCAGAACTGTGCTCTGTCCTTGGCTCTGTCACAGAAATTTTGGACAGGCTGCTAAAATCAGGCTTTTCCAAAGTGGCTACTGGTAGTGTTTCCCTCTGCCAGACTGCCTGCTTGAGAGCTGGCTGCTTCCTTCACGAAAATATTGTGGACATCTCTGATTGCATTTCAGCTGTCAGCTGTGAGATGAGAAATTCACAGCAATTCTCTTCGAGGCAATGTGAAAAATGAATTAATTTGGGGTTGTGCTGCACTTGGATAGTAGGATAACACTTCTTCAGGACAGCCTGGGAACAAATTAATAATTCTGCCTTCAGATCAGTGTCTCAGTAGTGTGTAGCATGGAAGAGAAGAGGGACTTAAAACTGAGGATAGACCGAATGTTCATGTACCTCACCCTCCCATTCCCAGCTGGGCAGCAGTTACACGTTCTTGTGTGACTAAATAGGCCATAGTGTAAATACAGTATCTTATTTCTATCCTTTCAGTCCTATCTATTATTTGTAAATATTTGGCTTTACAGCTCCTACTGCTCTTTCAGCTGTCTCTTTTTTGATTGCAACTCTTTTTTTACTGGCAAAACTCTCCAAATACACCTGAACAAAATTAACTTCTCATTTCATTGAGGAAATAGCAATGTTATCAGTACTAGTATCCTCAGGAAATAAAATCACGTGGAAATAAAATGAAAAAAGTAGGAAAATATATCCTCTCTTCCTGGTAGGTGTTACTTTATCTCCAACTCTAATACATTAAATTTCCTTTTACTTTGGTATTCCAACTGCCTTCTCCCACTCCCGAGAGATTCACGCAGCCAGTGTGGAGCAGGGCAGAGGAGGAGGAAGTGAAACGGGGCGGTGCAGTTTACAGGCATTTTATAGCTGTAACTCATTAACGAAGAACCCGGTCTCCGGTGAGTGGAACAACTTTAATGTTCATTTTGCCCTTGATACTTTTCTTACACTGGCACAGGCTTAAGGTGATGCCTACTCTGAATTTCATTGTAAGCCCACTTCTGATTCTTTTATTTTTTCTCTTTTTTTGAAGCAGGATGTCTAGTTATCCAGTAAGTGGCAGCAAATGGCTTAAAGATTCATGAACGGTAAATTGTTATCCTGTGAATCTTTGACCAGTGAATGAACAAAAGCCATGGATTTCTGTACATGACTACAGAGGGTGAAAGAGAAAGGAGAGCTGTGCAGTCTCCGTGCTTGCTAACCCTGGAAAAGATCTTGCCTTTAAATTCTGTATCAGTAGAACCACCGCCGTTCACAAGATGCATTAGCAAAAACTAGGCTAAATTCAGTTTGAAAGTGTTCAGGCTGCCTAAGCAAAAACATCATCATTTTCAGTGATGTCATATTCACACGTCTCTTGAGGGTGGTGAGGAAGTATAAAACCGAAGAATAGAAAACAGAAGAAAACAAAAAAAGAAGGAAAAACAAAGGCAAATGGTATGCAAATAAACCCCTTTATCCCATTTTTTTTTTTAATATTGAAGAAGGTAAGTAAATAGGAATAAAAGAAACAGTCATAAAGAGATGCATTTCAGTGTCATCCTGCTTCTTTTCACTTTCTTTTGTAAAAAAGAAAACAAAATCTCCCAAACTGGATTACAAACTAATATATTTATGAAACAAAAGGAAATGGAAACAAATATTTAACCACAAACTGTGGCTAGATGACACCTAATTTTCTAAAAAGGAAATATGAGAAAGGACTATCTAAGAAAGAAGCCACATCTGGTAAAAGTTTTATGAAAAACCCAAACAATAGCATGTTGAGACAGCAATTAGAAACCGTATCCTAAGAATTTGCTTCTACTTCTAGTACAGGATATTTTTGGAAGTGGAAAGACGTCCTAGATTCATCTATTTCTGAGATGAAAAACACCAGGGCAGCGGGCTGGACAGCAGCGTAGGCCATTAACAACCCACTCTAAGGTGTGCCAGTGGTGACAGGCAAATTCCACGGGTAATTCTGGGCGTTCTCAGGTGGGGTAAGGGTGACTCAGTAATAAACACCGTGCTGGAAAAAGCTCTCAGAGAGAAACACTGAGTGCCATTTGCCAACAGTAGGGAAGGAGCCTCCATGGTTTTCACCCTCTAACCAGGCAGATACAACTGTTCATCTGCCCGACACATGTAAGTGGTTACTGAGCCTGTTTGTGATCTAAAGTGAGGCAGTGAGGCTGACAGGGTGTTGTGACACCATAGTGCAGAAGACAATCAATCCAGCATTGTCCTTCCATTTACTGGCATGCACATGGCTGAGACAGACATATGGATGACAGGGATGACTGTGAACTACAAGTGACCCAAAGCAACTAAAAAGGGAGTCATGCAATGAAGCTGATTCTGTATGAAATGTCTTTCAAAGACATTGACTGAAATTACCCTTGAAATAGACGACAGGTAATGCATCCTGCTGAATCCATCAGGATCACTTGAAGCTGCTGTGTTTGGGCAAGGGATTGGAGCCATCTCCAGCAGGGCGAGCTTTACTGTATTCAACCACAGTTTAGTTCTCTGTGGGTCTAGATGGTACAGTGCCTTTGATTTTGAGTGTTATTCAAGTGCACCTTTACAAGATGTCTGGTGCAGACTAGTTCTCCCTTCCCAGCTATGATAGCACAGTTTAGAGTGACTGTATAATTCCAGGGCTTGGATTTCTGCTCTACTGACAGGTGAAATTCGAGAGGTTAGTTTAAAGCTCTAAAAGAGTAATGACACCTAAGGTTTTGTTTTTGCCATAGTGAAGCCCCAGACTCCAAATCTGTGTGTGCTGATGATCTGTGAGAGGTAGGTAGCAAAGTAACATGCATCTGGAAGGGATTACCTTTGTCTCCCAATCTAACCCCTTCTATCATAGGCAGCCCTATCACATGTTTACTCAGAAAGGTGTTTCTCAAAAGGAGGAGTCAACGCACCTTCTTTGCCTCATTGCAGTGCAACAACACTATTGTGCTGTACAACACTCTCCTATGTCAAGGATCCCACTCAGCCCAAACCAGAGGCTTCCTCTCAGCTTTCTGTTCTCTGAATCTCATTTCTAAACCTGTCCCTTTGCATGACGGAGGTCTCTCTGCCATTTGGGTGTCCTGCTTCCTACTGGGCAATAATTGCAGGTAGAGTGGGAGGTGACAATTAGCACCATTTGCTGGGGACGACAGCCTGCAGTGCACTGGGGCCATGAGGATGGAAGAGGAGAGGCAAGAGAGCACAGAGGAAGAATGAATCAGGAAACAATGAAAAGTAGTAAAAGTAAGATAAAGAGATTAAAAAGAAGATAAAGAGATAAAACCTCACGGGCTGTACAGATGAAAAGAGTCATATTTGAGATTTCAGAGGATGCCTAGGTGAAGCCTTGCAGTTTGGTGTTGACATTCCCCTTTGTCTCCCAAGTACACCTCAGTAGATGCATCCTGTGATCATGGTTTTCTTTTCCATAGTCATTTCACACTTTCACAGAGAAAAAAGGCATTAGAATATGAGACGGTAAGATGTGAAATGAGATGTTAGTGTTATAGATAACACTAACAAATGTCTCACGGTTGTTCTGTAGTTGACATCTGTGTATGGATTTTGCTCCGTTGCTCCCAGCTTCACAGATGCCACAACACAGTTTTCTGTTTTAAAGTTTTACAAGCTTTTGGCAGTTGACTTTCACCTGTCCCCACCCCCAGCTATTGCAATCACTGTCACCACTGAAGTGCGCAAAAGAAGAAAATGTGGATTTTTACTATGGAAAGAAGTTTCTTGTTTTTCAGAAAACGTCTGAAGTGTTGTCATAGTCTGCTGTTGGACTGCACTAGACAATGCACTGTTTTCAGTATGATGAAGTCAGAAAGTGGCAGTGGTGCTGATGCTGTAAGATGGACTCTGAGGCTTCTTGCTCAAGCTGTATGGCTTGGTTTAAAAGTTGTGCTGTGCTCCCTGCATCGGGCAGGCTGGTACATAATTAACCACATAGGATGATGCATGAGGAAAAAAGACAGACAGTAAACAAGACAATCTATGAAGAGCCGTGAAAACAACTGTATTTTTAACAGCCTTTTAATTACTTTTATTAAATCCTGGTTGCCAGTGTACTTTAGTGCCACTCCTACAAATCCGAGAGGTTAACCTTAGGGTGGCTAGAAGCTTGCCCAAGTTCCGTACCAGGATAGGATGGCACTTGATCACACGGCCACTAGCCTGTGGCTGAGGGTAGTCATGGCTTTGTGGCCTCCAGCAGTGACATGCTCACTGGGGAGATGGCAAACTGCTGAGGAACATCCACAAAGCAGCATGATAATCCTTGCTGTCATTTCCTGGAAGATAAGCAGGGTAAGTACTAAGAAACTAGACTATTTCACATCCCTGGAAATGTTCAAGGCCAGGTTGGATGGGGCTCTGAGCAACCTCTTCTAGTGAAAGGTGTTCTTGCCCATGGCGGGAGGCTTGGAACTAGATGATCTTAAAGGTCTCTTCCAACCCAGGCATTCTATGTTTCCATGATTATTTCCAGAATGTCCACCTTAGCAACTTGCTGAACAGGAAAATTCACTGTGCCTCCCACAGCCTTCGGACAGTGGCAGGCGCTTTAGCTCAAGCTTTAGCCTGCTTCCCTGGAGAAACTGTGATCTCCCAGTGACTGCTGAACCTGTTCAACTGCATTTCAAGGAAGAACTTGAAAAGATACCGCTGACCTTATGGGTTTTCCGTGAAGGTCAGCTACTGTGTAAATGAGAGACATACAAAGTCACCTCCTTCCTCAAGAGGACGGTCATCACCAGCAGCTCTCCCACAGCAGCAGAGATGCCGGGGCTGTGGCTAGGTCCAGGGAGACAAGCACGTGTTGGGGGGAGCTGTGAGGGACGGTGTTGGTATCATGGGAGTCTGTTGAGGATGACATATAGTACTGCTGTGATTGAGATAATGGTATTTAAGAAGGCAGCGATAAACAAAAACAGTTGCCTGATGGAGGAAGATTAGTCCAGACCATACTATGAAAGCCAAGTCTTCTTTTTTCTCCAGAGAAAGACCCACTCCCTACTGAGATGCTGATTATGAGGTCCTCAAGAGAGGAAGGGGCGACAGCAGCCCCTAATTTGCCAGAGCCACCCCACTGAGCGTGCCCTCAGGGGAGAACAGATTTACCAAACAGCTGCCTAAAGCTCATTCAGCCTTTCAGGGGCATCCCACACGACTTACACAACTTACACAGCGTGTCTCAGGACAAGCTCAGGGGATGAGTTCTCGCAGCCACTACGCTCTTCCTTTTTCAGCTCGGTGCTTCCTCGGTGACATCGTTCCTCACAGAAAGTGTGGGTGTTTTGCAGCGGCTGTGTGGGATAGGACAATCCCGGTTCTTTGAGCAAAGGGTCGGTCTGTGCCTCTCCCCTCCCTCCAGCAGTGAGCATTGCTATTCGGCCTTACTCTGGAAGGCTTTTTTGACTTCATATTTGGGACACCACAAGTGACTACCAGATTTCATGTCCTCTTTTATGGATAACACCTGAGGCAAAGGATTTACTATCACACAACGTGGATTATATGGGAAAACTCTTTTAAGTTTTCCCCCACAGCTTCTCTACCAGCCTCACTCACCAAATTCCTCCTCCAGAAAGCTCAGCATTTGGGGGAGCACATGTCAGAGCACCTCTATATTCTGGCAGCTCCTTTTCCTTCCAGGGCTTTGCAGCTTACCTTGCAAAACCAGGCCCCTCCAATACAAAGTTCAAAAAGACCAACACAGTATGAGGGTCAGGGAGGAGAAATGTGCTTCCCAACAAGACCTTTGTGTGCCTGGATAGCCTCAGATTCAGCCAGTGACCTTTTCTTTCCTAGTGAAGTCTTGTATCCAGAAGGAACTGACAGCAAGTTATATCTTAGTTAGCCCAGAGTTTTGTGATTATTTTAAAATTTTGTAATGAACTATGTTTCATTAGTTGAGGAACGTTTGAATGTGTTATTTTAGCTGGTTTTGATTTAGATCTGTGTTGGCTGAGTGTCAGTAGAAAACTCTGAGAAATTACCTCACTGCACCTGCAGAAAGGAACTCCATCGACACCTACCCCTTAGAGACCTTTATCAACAGGTGAAGAACAAAATTCGATAAAGAATTATTTGATGGTTATCATATAACTAGAGATAAATTAGATGCTATAGAACAAGAAGGATACCATGAGGAAGTTAAGGAGTTAAAGGCCTGTACCCCCCAGAAAACTTGATTAATACATTGCAGGTGCAGCAAGGTAGCCACTCCGTTGACTTGTACACCCCAGAAAACTTAATCAATAGCAATTGTCTAACCAAGAAAGCAAATTTAATAAAGCACTGTTTAACTGGATAAAACTTGAGTTATCCATTAAACAAAGATAGATGAGGTGTCCTGCTAGTAATTAAAAGAAACAAAACACCTATACCATGATGCAATAAACTGGGTGGACTTTTGGGAGTGTCTATAAAAAAATCTTGGATGTTATAGGGTATATAAATGTCTGAAAATTGTTGTTTCTTTGAACATGTTTATGGTAAATAAATTCTCAATATGTTCTGAATTTTGACTCTAAATTGTTATTAGGAATGTTTGTCTAACAGCATTTCGCTGTTAGATTTAAAGCTCTTTGTTTCAGAGCCTTCGCACCTGTAGGAAAGATCATGACAAGAGCCATGGAGGTCTATAGCTGCAAGGTGCACAGTTCACAGCAATCCCTTGGGAAGGCTGTTGGGGACAGATGCCTTCCCACCCCAGCAGGACCACCCTCTTTATTCACCTTCCAAACTCTTCAGGCAGCATGAGCAGCACCTTGTGCCTGGCAGGTGTGCTCTGTAAAGTATCCCCTGAGCTTTCAGGTTTGGCAGCATTTCTGAAAGGGTTCTGCTTACCTTTCCCCAGTAAAGCTTTGCCTCCCTGACTCCAGCACAGCCCTTAAGGACATGTGGTTTCCCTGAGCCAGCCTTCAGCCTCCTCTAACCAGCAGCTCTGCAGGGATCTGCCACTCCAGACTTAGAATGCTGGAAGAACAAACTAAGGAGCATCTTGGCTTTGGAAGAAAGAGACCCTTGTGAATATTCTTGCTAACCTAAGGAAAAGTGATTGTGTATCTTTCGTCTGCCTCAAACCCTGTGCCAGGATCTCTTCACCTACTCCCTTCTACCACGAAGCAGAGATTCAGGTGGACTGGAGAGCTCCATTTTGTGCAGAGAGAGACCAAATACGGCCCTTATCCCTGTCTCCTGGGTAACCTTAGGACATGCAAACATGGATTGGATTTTGTGGTTGTGCTCATAGGATAAGGACTGAACTACATTGCTAAGCTTCTCAATGCTCAAGGAACACTAAGCCAAATATAACTTGCATGGTGAAATGTTATTTATGCAGAGGATTAACAGATCGCTCAGATAAATGTGCTTGTTTTGATTGCTTATCTGCCCCGGGGAGGGCAGAGGAGCAACCCACGTGATTTTACATCTACCTGCAACAGCCTTTTCAAAGAAAACTGCAGCAGCATGGCTGGAGCTAAACTGCAAATCTCTAGTTTCTGTCGAATCCACTTATAGTACGTGACATTCTCCTACTAGGCTTTTAATTCTTCTTTGCCCGTAATATGATTGTTGGGTTCAGTTTTGTTTTCTAGTTTTCGGTAACGCTACACTGAGAGTTACCTACCTGTGTGTTCTGGGCTGGTAATTTCTGTCACTCTTTTGGTGATGGGAGAGGAAATAATTCATCATTGGAATCAGTGCAGGCTTTGCAGCATTATACACACCACTGAGTATTACTGCTCATGTTTCTGGAAGCAGAGCCAGGCTACATCTGCCAAAAGCATCTGGCTTTCTGAAACTGGCATAGGTAGTCCCCAGCTCTCTGCAAGTGCTTAATTTACCTGTGTTTGGAGGTCAGTCTGCCTAATGTAAGCCTGATTTATCTAGGTTCTGACTCCCCCTTGGATCTTCTCTGTGATACTACAGTTTCTAAGGGTTAATCCCAGCTATCATTTGCCAAAAAAAGCAGCTGGTCTGCAGCACACTGTGAGATATCCCCTGGCTGGGTCTCCATTTCTTGCCTTCTAACACATTTGTTGCTTTGCCAGGGCATGATCCTCCTCAGCTTCACATGTCTGAGAAGCAACAAGACCTTCTCATGACAGTAGCAGTGCTCATCCGTGATAAATGGGCAGCTGTTGGAAGCACTGGGGATCTTCAGGTCCCTGTGATGTCAGAGGATGGAGGGCAGTGAGGAGACAGACAGAGCACATAGCTGAAGGTAGCCTGTCACATAACATGCAAGTGAGCTGGAAGCCCTGCCCAGGAGCCCCAGGTCTGCGCTCACCAGCCACATGTGATGGCCAAGGGCTGAAGAGTTTCTGGGTTATCACTTTCCTCTGTACAGCATGCTTAATTGTAATCTGTCAAGGCTGTGGACCAGCTTATGACTGTGGCCAACAATTTATGTTTCATTTTGTTTAAAAATGGACCATAACGGATTTCAATGTATTGAGTGTTGGCACTAGCTGTTTGTTTTAACCACAGTAAATCTAAAACTCAGCTCTAACTGTGACCAGGCATCACTACCTCTGTCTGCCGCATCTCTCGCCTGGCTGTCCCCTTCCCCTGCAGCTCAGTGTAGGTGCTGTGGAGACGGGCAGTGGACACTCCAGCAGCTCTGACGGGTATGGTTCAGCTCTGCCAGCTCCGTGTCCCTGGCTGAAACCCACTTCTATAGGGCTGTATGTGAGAAACGGGCCTGACCTTGGCAGCAACAGTGCTGCCTTTGAGTGCAGGAGGTGCTGGAAGCCCTGAGGATCTTCAGCAGCCCACAGGTACCAAGATCCTCTCTGACAGCACATGAGTCTCGGCAGCAGGATAGCAGCCAGTCATGACAGGGTGGGTAGGAAGGGGATTTTTAAGCTGGACTTGAGGGAGAGAGCTTCGAGCCTCCGGGCTGTGGCATTCCAAATGGTGGAGAAAAGGTGCAGAAAGTGTCATGTTCAGGCCTCGTTAAGGATATGAATAGCTGAGAAGTTCTGCAGGTGAGCTGCTTTAGGTGTTGAGCTACTCTTTGTTCCCAGGAATGCTGCACAGCTCCCTGGGAGAAACCCTCCCACCTCTGAATTTCACAGGGTTTTAAATTCATGGGTCAGATGACAATCAGGAAGACCAGATGCTTGTTTGTGCTCCCCGACTTCCCCCTCCCTTGGTAGCTGAGATGAACCAGCGTGGGAGGCTCTATCTGCTATCTAAGCCACGTTTTTTTCTTTTTGAGGTTTGTTCAAATGAAGGAATGAAGGAGCCGGTTGATATTTCATTTGCAGGTCTCCCCTCCCAGGCAAACAGAGCAAAATACAAGAGCTTGTTCTCCTCCCCAGCTTGCTCTCCTTCCAGCTGAGTTCCCAGGCTCCCTGGGGCTCGTGTTCTGCATGGAGCAGACAGCAAGGGCCAGCAATCTGTCAGCTGAGCCCTGGTGCTGCACTGCACACGACCTCAGCAGCACAGGCTGCGTCTCACGTACACTGCCCTACTTGGGACACATTCTCTTACAGCTTAGGCTAATTCTCAGTATCTATGCCATCTTCAGACCTGGACACAAGTAACAGAGGTGCACACTAAGTTCAAGAGGGTTCAGCTAAATTTTAGATGAAAAATAGTAAGGGACGGGCAGCTTCACTGATACCACAAAGAGGCTGTATACAACAGCCTTGCTATGTCCACCTATGCAGGTATAAATCTATTGGCTGGAGCATGGTGATGGTGCTTCCAATTTCCAGTGAGATCCATCTGTGTGACTTCAAGACTGTGTTGTAGATGGGCATAAAACAACATCTGGATATAAGGGGGCATCTGGCTATATGGAGTGGGAGGTAATATCAGCAGATGCAAAAGCTAGAGACAGTGCTCTCCTGGGTATTGTTGGCTGTTGAATTTACTGTGTCACAGCTTTGGGATCCAAATCTTCTAATATTACAATTTTTACTGGTTCTTCAGCATATCTGACAAATCCACAACAGCGATTTATCAACTACTCTGCTGCTGATAAACCTCGGGGTACAAATAAATAAATCAAGGTATAAACCTCAATGCAGTTTGATTCCCTAGGTCTTATCTTCTATAGGAATTTCTGGTTTAGCTGTAATATAACTTATCAGTGTAAGTGTATTAGGCAACAGCCCTGGCATAGTTAATGCAGCTGATAACAGCAAAAAAAGGCACAAGCATTTGCCGATCTTGTTTCAGGACTTGAAATAACCCATCAGATAGCAATTTTTCAAGATGCAAACCCCATCTATAAAATGCGTGCCCTCCCACCTTCCTGAGAGGAGATCAGGCTTTACCTTACAGACCATTTGGGGCATGAATTGTACCTTCTCTCAGACCCTACAAGAGCACAGCCGTATCAGTGCTGCAGTTAGAAGAGCCTCCAGGCTGACTAGTCACACCACAACTTGGGTTTCTTCCATGTGAGCACTTAATTAGATTGAACTCTGCTAATTTAAGATAACAAGATAAGGTTAGCCCGGTTAAGTGTATGTGGCGATTTTATCTGCTATCAGCGGTAGGCTTTGTCTTTTTCTCTTATATGTGTTTAACTTGCAATTCCCCACAAGCTGTTATCAGCACTCACCTGAATGAGAAGGAACCAGGACCTGCAGTTCTGCAGGGAGCAGGCAGCCCTGGAGAGTCATGGAGAACTTCGCAGGCCTTCAGGGGGTGACAATGGCCGTTGTTTAAAGCCGGGTGGGGGCTCTTTGCCTGTGAATAGTGCTCACACACACACACAGAGGCACACACACACACACAGGCACAGGCACATGCACACACATGTATCTAGCTAGACCCAGCTCTGCGCTCTCTCAGGCTCTGGAAAATATAAAGACCTCTTGAGCTTATTTGTTCTTGTTTTTTTAAGCCTTTTGATATCATGTTTCACACTCTCTATGAAGTGAAGACAAAGACAAAATGATTCAGTGATTCAGGGGAAGTTGAGATTTCCATCTAATCCATTATTTCGAAGATAACTGTTAAAAAAGTGAAAAGAGGGAGGTGATGTAAAATCACAGGCTGGAGACACCAGAGCTGAGTATTTTCTAAAGTACTAGGGATTTCCAAGGTAGGAGCAGTAGAGCATGCTTGCGTCCAAGTGTGTGGAAACCTGTGGCTCTGACTCACACGAGGGCACGGGAGCTCACTGCTAGGATGCAGGCAGCTGCTCTGCTAAGCCAGGGAATTGCTGACCCCAGAGTACCTGCTGTTTATGTCTGAGCGATCCTGGGAACAGCCACCAAGACTTCTTCCAGAAGCTGGAGATGTGGAGATGCTCCCAGACGAGCAGCATCTCCTAGTTAGTGACATGCCGCTGGGATCCCACATCTGCCCCTCTGTGCTGATGTTGATCATCCAACGCTCAGGAAATCAGGACAAACTCTAAGTGCTCTGACTACTGGTTGTGATCTTACTGCATCTGCCTGGACCTGCAGGGGAGCTACAGTAGGAATAGCAGCATTTCCCTAAGCTCCATTTGCATTTTATAAGAGCTGACTTCAACCTGCTCCACGGTTTGGAAGGCAGAAAGGAGAATAAAGATACAGGGCTCAGGTAACATTGCTTCTCTGTCTAAAACAATGAAGATGGAATGAATCAGCATAGATGAGAGAAAAGCTACTTTTGCTTCATTGTTCTTGTTATATTTATTCTCATTAGTATTATTCTCAGTAGTATTATAACGAATAGTGTAATAGTATAATTACCATATGACACATTAACATATATAACTATTATATAATATTTATCTATTATGTCATTATATAATAAGATACAATAATAATTATATAGTTATTGTTATATAATTAGTATAATTATTAGCAGTATTATGCAGAAAACCTATGTGCCTGAAAATGTTCCCCTCCCGAGAATGGTGACTTCACATCCAAGTATAGTGAGAAATGCTGAAGGCATGCAGGGAAAACATCCTCTCTTCTGTTATGTGCTATCTCATAATAATAATTTGGGTCTTCAAATATGGAGAATAACCTCCCTCAGTCCCGTACAAAATAAACACTAAAAAGAAACCATCTCACCCTAGAAGTATCTGTGACCTGTGTATAAGGCATCTGCCTTGCAGAGAGAGGATGTCGTTTTGGAAAGCTACCACTGCGCCTTGATTTTAAGCACCATATTCAGCTGAATACTTGCACACTATTTTATTACAGTTCTGGAATTTGTTCAAGTTAGACTTTCCAGCTTCTCCTCACCCTGTGATTCATGCAGGTGTCCCAGCTCATTTAGAAATCAGTCCTGTCTGAGGTCAACCTATCTACAAAATTAGCTACTTGGCAGATGTTGGCACCTCAGCTGCTATGAATGACCTACTGCAGATCACTGATAACACATGTAACCCCCAAGATAATTTTGTCATGCTAAAGCTCACTACTTATTCTTCTTTGTTCTGACTTTCTGAGGTTAGAATCTGTAAAAATACATGAATACTGTAATGATTCATTTTTCTCATCTCCATAGTTTCTTGAAGCTCTCATCTTCACAGTTTTTTTTCACGTGTGGCTGACAAAGGTCTTGACTCCCAAGCTGTCCACTTCTCCCCAGCTAGTGTCCACCATCTTCAAGTGTGCTTCTCCCTCCCACTTTAAACATAGGCATTGAAATCTCTTTTACATGTTTTCAGAACCATCAGCAGATGCAGTGATCAGTCATTTAGTAAGCACATTTTGAGGCTAACTTCAGTATATGGCAGTAGCATGGGACAGATTATGTGTATAATGTATTGTCACTATCACATTTATCTAACAGATATCTGTAATTCTGTATTCATTAATCCATTGGCAAATGAAGCTGTGCTGCCAGAAGCATTCTCTTTTTTGGCTACAGAACAGTTTAAAGAGGAATCACAAGGTCCATGTTTGGAATTGGGATACTGTAGCTCAGGAGAAAAAAGTTGATGCTGTAAACTGGCGGTGCTGACTGAAATGAATGCTCCCCCTCCTCCTCTCTTTGTTTGCACTGAATAGCACCACCACAGAAGCAGCAGCCAGGGAGCATCGAGAAACAGCCACAACCTTTCTGTATGTGCAGCAGAATGCTACGCTGAGAATAAATGTTTGTCATACCCTACAGGTCCTACTAAGCTGCAGATGAAAAAAAAAAAGAATCTAGTTTCAGGCAACAAAGAAATTAATGCTACAGCTAGTCTTTCCCTATATTTATGTACCATATCCCCGTGTAATTTTTGTGACAGTTTCCAGCATGTTCCCCTGAAACATGAGAATGGGGGTCAATAATATTAAATATTAACACAGGAACTGGGTACTAATATCTGACCTTATCACTAGTCTAAAACTAGATATTTAATAAACATCATGAGACAGGGAAATCTCTTCTAATAGCATCTTGAATCTTTAAAGTGTGGCTTTCCCTGCTCCATTTCCTGCAATAAGCTCTCACCGCAGCCTCTGCAAGTACTTGTCTAAAGCATGAACTTCATGCCAGTTCTCTTTAATCTTTTAAATATTGGTTGTAGCACAGTGTTTGGTGCATTAGGCTTTTTTAGGTCCCCCTTGCTGCCTCTTCATCTCTTTTCTCCTCTCTCCTCTCCTAGCCTCCATGCGATGAGACAATTCCCAGCACACTTAATTTACTAATACAGATGTAAACAGTGTTCCCAGCCCAGGCTGACCTTGAAATGGGTGTGCATTTAGCTTTTGCCCCTGATCTGGACCTGTGTTAGCTTCTGTGTAAGTAAGAGGTTTGTCTCCATCAGCATGGACAGAAGATGAGCTTGGACTCAAATGTCAGCTTGGGATTATTCCAGAACACAGTGTGGCTTTTTCTATCTTCTCCTTCCTCTGAAATATTCCCTCCGTGTTCCCTTTCTGACAACTTTCTGTATGTTTCACTACCAAGTTAATCTTGAAGTAGAAGAAGACAGACGTGGCGAGACATGTTTCTGGTATGACTTGGTACGACAGGCAGTGACGGCACCATTTTTCTGCAAACCTGCACGAATACCACAAGGTCAGCACGTGCCATGATCAGACATCTGTGACCCCTGCTATGTGGAAACGTGGAAGTGCCAGCTGCTACTCACAAACTCAGGGGTGCAGGTCAACTCTTGGAGCTGCTGTAACGGAGAGTTGTGCTATAAATGGACACACCTGAGAGCCGGGATGCCGTCCAGAGGGACCTGAACGAGCTTGAGGATTAGGCCCATGTGAAATTCATAAGAGAAAACCAGGCCAAGTACCAGGCTCTGAATCTGGGTCAGGGCAGCCCCTGGTGTCAATACAGGCTGGGGGATGAACAGATTGAGGGCAGCCCTGCTGAGAGGAACGTGCTGGTACTGGTGGATGAAAAGCTGGATGTGAGCCAGCAGTGTGCACTCACAGCCCAGAAAGCCAGCCATGTCCTGGGCTGCATCCAAAGAACCCTCACCAGCAGCTCAAGGGAGGTGATTCTGCCCCTCTGCTTCAGTCTTGTGGGACCCCACCTGTAGTGCTGCATCCAGCTGTGGGGTCCTCTGCACAAAAACCCCTTGGACTTGGAGTGAGTCCAGAGGACGGTCACAAAAACGACTGGAAGGCTTGAACACCTTTCCTGTGAGGAAAGGCTGAGAGAACTGGGGTGATGCAGTTTAGAGAAGACAAGACTCCAGGGAGACCTCATTGCAGCCTTTCAGTACTTAAAGGAAGCTTATAAGAAAGCTGGGGACAGATTTTTTAGCATGGCCCGTTGTGATAGGACAAGGGGTAATAATTTTAATATAAAAGATGGTAGATTTAGACCAGATATAAGGGAGAATTTTTTTTTTTTTTTTTTGTAATGAGGGTGGTGAGGCACTGGAACAGGTTGCCCAAGAAGTTGTGGATGACCCATCCCTGGAAATATTCAAGGCCAGACTGGATGAGACTCTGAGCAACCCGGTCCAGCTGAAGATTTCCCTGAACATTGCAGAAGGGGTTGGACTAGATGACGTTTAACTCACTTCCAACCCAAAATGTTCTATGATTCTATAAAATGACAAATGTCATTACATGATTAAGGTCTGTGACCTTCTCATGAGATTGCTTGTGTGGAATAGCTTGTTGAAACTATATTTTGATGACGTCTCTGCTGTAAAAAACCTTGGACTTCATCAGTAAAAACTGATACTTTCTATCAAAGCCTAGTTAGTCCTGTAGTGGATTTAATAATATTAATGCAGCTTGCCTAAAAAAAAGAATGAATTTTCATTTCTTTCTCCTAATGGCTGGCCTTGCTAGCATGGTGAACAATGTGGTACAAGGAGCACTGGCTAATTGTCTTAGAATAAGAGAACCTGTTCACCTTTCTCTTACACTCGGATAAGGAAAGCTTTTGGTGAAGATTTTACTGAGCTCTTGATACAAAATAACTGCTTAGCTGAAGGATGACAGTGGAGACTGAAATGTAAGAGCTCGGTGCCAAATGAAAGCCTTGAGGTGAGGATTAGTGTGTGTGACTCATGTCAATAAATCAGCACAGTGCTTCGTACGGGCTTAACCATAAGTGGGGCTTCCCTTCAGGTTCCCAAGTCATCTTTGTAGCCTTGGGTTATCAGGGTTATTAGCCTGGTCATAGTCTTGCTTGGCTGGCCTCTTTGCTGCTTCTCTGAAAAATTCCAGCATCTGCAGTGGGGATCGTGCAGCTTCCTGCATCACCTCCTTTTCTGAGGCCGTCTGGGTGGCTCCAGGGGGAAATGCGACGCAGGAACACAGGGCAAGGGAGAAGATGAGCTCCAGTATGCTCACCCCTGAGGCGGGAGAGCGCGCTTGCATTTGTGTCAGCATTTGTGCTGACGTTGGCACAGTGCCCTGACTTCCACCGCGGTGACCCCGGAGCAGCGCTGCACGCATGCAAAAGCCGTGGGAGGAGCAACGGGAGAGCCACTAAAATAAACACGAGCAGAGAAGGATTATTGCAGCATAAAAATCTTTGTGGCTGATTGTAGCAGGGGAAGACCACAACAGCAGCCTAGTTACATCCAGGAAGGAAGTGTGTCACATGCAGAGATCTTTACGCACAGACAAGCGGTTCAGAGTGGGTAGTGCATAATATAAATAGCTCCTTAAAGTCTAGGCTGGTGCAAGTCCACCTGGCCATCTATCTTAAAAATGCTTAGAAAGTAGTTCTAAAAATACCACATGCAGTTGCTGTGGGATAAACTGAACGTAAAACTTCCATTATGTTCCTGTAAATGAACATGAGCACCAGTCCACTAAAAGAAAGAAAAGAAACTCTCTTCCTTACTCCTAAGGCTGAATAAGGCAACGGAGACACATTCACACAAAGAACTGTACACAAACTGTGGAGTTTGACTAAGGGAAATGAGATCAGTAGCAGTTGTTAGTTATGAGTCATCCCTTCACAGATTTTTGGACCATGGGAGTGAGCAGCATGTTCCAAGCAATATGCTTACTGGAGTAAAAAATTCAGTCACCACAGCCTATTTACATCAAACAATATTATTGCGGCTATTGCCTCCAGGGAAGAACTGAGCTGAAACCATAATGCAACTTTTGATAGCAAATAGAAGTAAATGGAAGGACTGAGAGGAAAACTAATTTAATGAATGTCGTTTATTTAAATATTTATAGAAAAAATTTGCTCCAGTATGCATTCTACTGAAGGCAAAATGTGGCTCTCCCTCGTTTAAATTATGGGGTGAGTAATATTTAATTTAAACTAAAAATGCTTGTTATTAGATCCTGTAGGATTGTACTGCAGTATCTAATTTCTAGACGGTTGGCTCCTTTCTTCTGCATACAGAATGCAGACCTGAGCACCCCAACTTCTTTTGTGGTGTACCATGGAAGAAGAAGAGGGATGCAGAAAGAAGGAGAAACTGCATGCTTATTTGCTGGGGTTTTTTGCCAGCTGCAATTTATTGTGAACCTGCAGCTTCTTTGTTCCTACACATCACACAGGGAAAACTTTCCTTCATCTAGTCTAAATTTAATCTATTTCAAGCAGTCTTTTGCCTTGCCAACATCAGTGTTTTAGTTAAGGAATGTGCTTTTGAAACAAATTGTCCAGTTGTCCCCACTTACTGCATCTGGTGTTGCACGCTTGGAGTCTGTAAACTAGACCCCTTTCAGATTAAATTAAGCCATGAGATTCTCCAGGAGCACGTCTGATGGGTGTGAACCACACGTGTGTGTTCAGTCCACTGGACCAGACGAGCTGGTCTTAAGCAACCCTCCTAAAAGGCCCCTAATGTAGATGTCAGGCTTTCAGCATGAGCTGTTTCACTCTGCTGATCCTTCCTATAATGCTGCATTACTTGTGGTGCAGAGAGAGCCCTTCTCTCAGGTCACTGCAGGTTGCTTGGACTGAAATGTTTTTCTGCTTCCCTTTCACCACTGGCCTACAGCTAGCTCTCACCTTCACTAGCATTCAGCTGCCTCTCTGGAAATCATATGAAAAAAAAATCTATCTCTGTAAAGTGCAAATCACATGTTAGCAGACAGCTGACACATAGTGAAAAGAAGTCACCTGATTATGGAAATCAAAGTGAGAACCAGCACTTCATTGATTCGTAAGAAAAACATCTTTAAAAGTTCAATATGTGTCTGCTTCACTTCCCCTTAACTGCATAATCACTCACACTTTGAACTCTCCTGACAACCTGGTAACACAGCCACATGTGAGAGAGCAGACTTCTGGCAAATCCCAGCTACCCTGCATCAGTACAGGCAGGCATTTCTTAGATACCCAGATGCGATTGTCCACGACCGCGATCAGCACTATTAATGTGCTACGTAACCAACACAACGCTCTCTGAAGCAACACTTTAGGAGTTTGCGACAGGATAACTAGGAAAGAAAATGGAAGCAACTCCTGAAATTAGGAATTTCCTCGGTTAAGCAGAGCTATGGAGGTGGAACAGGTTGCAATGAACATAATTTCAGGGCACCTGAAGTTTCTGAACTGAAACCTCTTTGAACTCACTGTGTGTTAACAACGCAGGGGGAAGTACACAATAATCAGTGTGCAGCAATACAAACTTCTGCTTATTTCAAATAATTTTCCACTGTTAAATTTCTCATGAGTACTGATGGATCTGTCCTTTAATTACCATTCACACAAGTGTTTTATAGTCTATCTTACTGCTCTAGTAGAGGCTATTTAAATTTGAAATCAAATAGCCTTCTATAGGGAAAAGGCAGAGATCTCATTGAGAACAGTGGGTAAACTATGTATAATTTCTCCAAGTCAAATGGAAAGAGAAAAACAGCCTCTGAAGGCCATGACGCCTCAAAATGGTAGGAACTTACATAATACACTGCATATAAGTGTATCAAGAACTAAAACCTGGCCTGATGGAATGAGTTGCAAATGCTGAGGAAAGCATGCTGGCTGCTGAAAGCATTTTAGAGGCTGAAAGCCAGGAAAAATAAGGAAAAGTAATGGAGAGAGTTGTCCTGGGACAGATCTCCCGGAGACAGAAAATTTGGGCAAGCAGAGCTGAGAGAAAAAGCTGTCTTGAAAAGAGTGAGCAACACAACTCTGCACTGTTCATTTCCAGGTTGTTTTGGGGACATAGGCACACATGCACTTCCCTGTAAACAAACAGGACTGCACAACCAAGAATAACCTTACTCATATAATCTTCCCCTCTTGCTGGAAATAAACCCACAGTGCCACTGAGTATTGGCTGACTGAAACAAAACAGTCGTGTAACAGGAGCCTGTTTGGACAGCCAGCTCCTGCTGCATTAGCTGCTTTGTTGTACCTGGCCCTTCATGCACGGGAAGGCAGATGGAGGAGGGTCCCACGTCCCCGGGGAGTGACGTGTTTGGTGAACCAACCCACCTCTAATCAACATCTTAGCTCTGCAAATGGTGGCTTCTGCTTGCATATCCAGCCCCAGGATCGTCTTCAGTGGGCAGGAAGCAGCAAAGCAGCAAGCTTTGAGAAGCTGCACTGTGATTATAGGGTCAGCTGAGCACTCTGACTGCTTCTGAAGCCAAGGGTGTATTTCTACAGTGTCACTGATCCAAAGGCAGATCTCAGTTTTAAAGCCTTGGAGTGCAGCCAAGAGGGAAACTTTCTGTGACAATGATCCTCCTGTAGCTCCTCACAAATGACACATTTCCGGGGGCAGGCATGATGCTGGAGGTGTAGTCCTAAACATTACTTTCAGCAAACCATGGGAGATACGCAGAACTTCTTGTGGAAGATTGAGTTTGTTTGGGTTGGTTTGTTAGGGTACATGGCATTTAACATATTTTACAATGACCTTTTACAACAGAAGGGCGAGAACAGAAATCTGGCTAATTTAGGAGTAAGCTTGCTGAATTTGTGCAGGGACTTAGATGATGTAGTCGTTGTAATAGCAGAGGACTGGCCTCAGCCTGTTTAGAGCAGCCCCATGATCCTCCTGCTGCAGTGTCTTTGAGGCTAAGCTTTCTGGCAGTTTACGTGGTCTTGACCTTTAATATCACTTGGAGGTCACTATTTTCAGGTGCCACAATACACCTGTTGTGTAACACAACTTCATGGCACAGGCAGGAAGCTGGGCTCACACACAGGCATAACCTTGTTACCTCACGAGAAATAGAATCCACCAAAAGTATGGTAGGGACCTGAGGGAGGTTTCCTGAGCATTGGAGGAGACCCTCACAGCAAGGTCATCTTGGAATAGCTGTAAGATGTGCCCTCCCAAAGCTTACCTCGGTCCTGTGCACTGAGAAGCAGAAAACTGTCCAGTGAGCAATAACCTGTATTACCTGTAATCCCTGTAGCTCATGCCTCCTCCGTGGTTACCAAACACTGCATGTCTTTCCCTGCTTAAAAACTCCAGCACTGATAACTGAACCCCAAAACGTTTTCCTGACAGATAGCTGCTGTACAGGTTTGGGCTTGTTACTGCTTGGTGCTGACACCAACCACCTAGCTCCCTAGAGAACGAGCTCTGTGTGTGTGTACATAAGTTTAACACCATTTGATTCCTCTGCATCTGCCACACAAATTGAGGCTTGTGCCTGCTTAGCCGTTCCCTCCACTGTCTCCTGCTGTTCCCTATCCAGCAAGGGAGGCAGGCCTGGTTCACCCCTTGTTTTTGTACAAGCACCAGCAGAGCTGTGAATGCACGTTCCTGTGAAGGGCACTGTGCACAAGCAAAGGAAACAGCAGAAAGGCACTTGGCTGTGGTATGTGGACCCTGCTTAGTCCTGCTGCTCCAGTCCGTGTGTTTGCCCCACGGCTCTGTCCTCCATCCCAAGATGTGATGCTGGATTATTCCTATGGAATCCACACGGAGTTGTGTGACTCCCAGGCTGCGCAGTCCCAGCTGAGGCTGCGAGCACACGTCAGAAATACGGTTCAGGATGGGTTGCATTAGGATGACAAGCTAAAGTCTTGGAGAAAAACAAAGCAGGACCCTTAGCAGTCCATGATCAGCCATGCCACACCCACTCAAAAGGCCCTGCCTCCCCAGGGGCTGTCTTTGGCTACTTCCCAGCCTTAGACCCTGCAAAGCCTGATCCTGCATTTCTGCACAGCCAGCTTTTGAAAGTAGGTAACAACTCTTTCGGGTGGGCTGCCAGGGAATTTCCAGGGGCTGCAGCTTGAGCGCAGTCTGCCAAGCAACTGGTCAAGGCATCAAGGGACCAGTTGGGACAGCCCTTGCAGAATGTTTTCCTGCCTGCTCTGTTGTCCTCATGCCTGCCAAGGTGGCACAGTGCCTGCCAGCCTGCTGCCAGCTCCCTGTCACTGCCAGCCAAGCCAGTGTTACTGCCACGGGGCACCCTCTCCTTGCTGCATATGCACTCACTCTTTCATGGAGGTATCTGTAATATGCTCACGCTGTGGTCTCTTTGGTCAGTCTTCTGTGCTTAGAAAAAAAAACAACTTCCAAATTCTTTGAACACCCCTGGGAACATTTATCCAGAACTAGAGATGGTGAGGGGAACTATGCCATACCAAAACTGTTCTGCAAACACACTTTATCCTGCTCATACCTGTACCACGTTCCTATGAATGCCTGAGATAAGATCTTGTCCCATACAGGAAATCTGGAGCATCCTGATATGTACAGCCTCCAATTTAGGCTGAACCTCTGAGGTGGATGACCTCTGTAGCTGACATGTAGGTCAGCACAAATGTGTTCAGGTTTTGTGGTCACTGCACTGGAACTCCAGAACAGTGGCTCCTTGCCAGTATGGGGGATCACCTTTATCTCCCTGCATTTCTGTAAGGACTTGGTGTACAGTGCCCACCCGTGCATCACTCCATGTGTATGGTATGAGTAAGTCAGAGCCATGGAGGAGAAGATACCAGGAGGGCCTTGCAGGGCAGCGTGCAAAGACTTACAAGAAGAGTGTCACACCAAAGAGCACGGGATTTGCCCAGGATCTGCAGTTCAGTGCTTCTCCAGTGGCACCCTCAGGCTGACCTCTCAGAGCACTACAGATATGACTCATGATTGCTCACAACACTAGTCATCAGCAAGGGGGTTCCTGAGGTGCACTTTCATTTGCTGTGCCAGGTTATCACTCTGCAGAAGTACCAAGGTCTCGGCACTCAGAAAGCATGAAGAAAATTAAAGCTTTGTTCAAACATACAGACCAAAGCTATGCATGATAAATATTCACATGGCTCAGGTTGTTTCAGGGG
Source organism: Cnemophilus loriae (assembly GCA_013397755.1). Taxonomy (NCBI): domain Eukaryota; kingdom Metazoa; phylum Chordata; class Aves; order Passeriformes; family Corvidae; genus Cnemophilus; species Cnemophilus loriae. The sequence continues at coordinate 1,357,462 of VZTF01004030.1, forward strand.
TGACTGTGCAAACCATATGCTGGGTAAAAGCTCTCTTGACAAGCCCCAGCAAAATGTATTTTAGTTTCAGGCTCAGCAAACTGTTACTGACATAATTCAGTCAAAATATAGCATACTCTAAAGGAATATCACTGCCTGTTCACTTTCAGGGTAACACCCTTTGCCATTTGGCCATGAGTAGGCTATCTTGGGAAAACCCCAGATGTTTCGAAGAAAACTAAAAGTCATGCCCAAATGATATAATAACTTTCAGAGAGACTGAACCTGGGAAGTTTTACCAGGGTCTTGCCCAAGGTAGTCCGTCTCAAAACCAGATGTCCTTTTCCCCACAGATATCTCCAAGGCAGCTATTTCCAGACCTTTCTTTCCTTAACTGTATTCCTGTAGTTAGGGCCGTAAAACCCAGCTTGGTCAAATTCCTATGGTCAGACCTTGCCATAGTGACTTTCAACTTTGTGCTTTACTGACCCCCTGAAAGTCCGAGAGGGAAGAGTTCTTAGTAACAATCTCTTGTCTGCTGGAAGTTGGATGGACTCTTACACCAGCAGCACGACAGTCCAAGCCTGCTCACCATCTGGAAGGGGGAAAAAGAAAAGGGGGGTTGGAGAAGGAGCCAGGACACACACATTTAAGTGGGGTCTTTGGTGTAAATGAGCCCTGAGGAAGCAGATCTGTTTGAATACAGTTGGTGGAGGTCCTATTTTCTACAGAGTCCTCTATGGAGGCCCACTGACCATTCAGATTGTGTCCACAAGGACAATGCTAGTGTTTGCTGCTCCATAAAGACCTCTGGTGTGTGCAGCAATGAATCTCCTGCTTTTAACATAAATGGAACCTGTTTTGAACACCCTGCTTAATGTTACATTTATGGCAAAAGAATGACTGTAGCAGAGGATACAAAATGCTATATTTAGACACAGACTTGCCTGTCAGTTGGAGATCTCTGAGTAATGAAACTGTCACCTTAGCCCCTCATCCCTCAGGAAAGTGGGCAGCTGTATCGAGCCTGCAGACAAGAAGTGGTGACAAGACCAGCTCTTGCCAGGCAGGCCCAGATAAAGAGTTCTTCCATCAGCTTCACGTCTCTGGCTTAGGAATGAGAGGAGAAGGAGAGAGGAAATTCTGCCCATCCTAACAGAAAGAGGTGACATCATGGCTGTGACAAGATTTGCTTCAAAAAGGGATAGAAAGCAAAGCCATAGGGACGTCTGAGGTTGTGGATGCAACTCCATCGTTGTCGGTGATTTTTATGTCACAGTTTTACCAGAAAGAGATATTAGCTTTAGCCAAAATTCACAGAAGTCACGAATTATTATTGGCTGCATTATAGGAAAATCCCTTTCTGAGCAGTAGATTGCAACTTGCATATACCATGTAATGAGAAAATACACAAAAAAACCCCTGTGTGTTGCAGGTAATGCTGAAATTCCAATTAATAAGTGATAGGTAAGGAGACTGAAAATGCACTTTCACTGAAAACAAATTATAATTTGCAATTCCATAGTTAGCAGTATCAGTGACAACAGTGATGTGAGGAACAGATCAAATATAAATGGAACACAACCAACAGCAACATTTGAAGTGGCTTCTAAAAATGGGAACAGGAACTACAGAAGGTCAAGCAAAAAAGCTCAGTACTTTCCTGATGATGTATTACTACCATGTAAAATGGGCTTAAGCCACAAAAAAGGTCAAGCATATAAAGCACAGGCAAGTCTTCTGTTGAACTGTCATCTGAAACAAAGGTCTCATTGAGGCAGAAAGAATTTCTGCCAAAACAAACGCCTTCAGTTTCACCTATCTTGCTGGGCATCTTTAGTGGCCATGGATTTCTAAACACAGGCCAGGAGCCTGGGTATAGCACAAGGAGAACTGTATTCACTAGAAAGGAGGTGAAGCATCAGTCTGACAAACCTCTTGCCATGCTGCAGCACCAAGAGAGAAGATGCCTTCTCCTCCTGTAACTTTAGGGGTAATCCATTGCCTGAGGAGCCTAGAGAGTAATTCAATTATCACATGCTCACCCGGGACAGTAAATGATCCTCACTACTCAAGTCATTCATAGGCTACAACGCTGCTTGTGCTTTGGTAGTGATGAAGAGTGTCATCCTACAGCTTTGAGAGTCATTTAGTCCAACCTGGTGGAAATGCTGCCTCCTTCTGTTCTTAGCCTTCATGTAGCTCAGCTCCAGATATTCCAGTTTTATTTAGAGGCACACAGGAGGAGCCTCATCAGAGGTTACTTAGCTCTGAGCTGTCTCTGAGGTGTCATCTGCACCCCCTGCCTTACCGTCTATAAAACAATCCAACAAAATCACTACAGGCTTTGGGGCAAAAAAAGAGCATTATTCCAGGTTCTAGTGCTGGTCCTTGCTAACTCTGCACAGAGAAGCCCTCTCTCCCCCCCGTTTTCACAAAGTCTTGTTTCACATGCAGCACTGACAATTGTGAAAGTATTGTGCTGGAATTCTGGACAGACAGCTCCAAGCAGAGAGACATTTTGGGGCTGTTCTGCCTGCTCCCCATGAGTATGCATAGAGTCCACTTACAGCTCTGGACAATCTGAGGAGGAATCTGCTCTGTGGACACTCTTCCCACTCCTCACCTGAGGGCTCTCACCTGCATCTCTCACTTGGGAATCACAGAATCACGTAATGGATAAGGTTGGAAGGGACCACAGTGGGTCATCTGGTCCAGCCTCCCTCAAGCAGGGTCATCCTAGAGAAATATTAACAGAATGAAAATGTTGAAACAGAGTGGAAGGGAATGCAGATAATCCAGCACTGTCTTTACCTACTGTCCAAAAGGGGTTGAATCTGACAGCCCTTTAACCCCAAGAAGCATGGAAAACCCAAGTACTGGGTAACTGTATATTTTCAAAACATTCCAACACACGCTCAATAAATGTCAGCTGCACAATGAAAAGGCACAGTGCGGTGTATTTGTAGCTAGATTTGGAAGTGAAGCGAAATCTAATCATTGTTACTCCAGAAAGGGGACTTTTATCGACATACTCTTTTTGACTTACCACAAGAAATGAAAAATGGAAAGATTGGACTGCCCAGGACACCCTCCAGACACAGTACAAGTGAAACATATTTGTTGGGCACAGCATTTCAACTGTTTAATCTATTTTATTATTGTTTTAAACTGCCAGCAATGAAATGTGCAACTGTGCTCTAAGAAGCAAAGATTAGCAAAAACCTTGGAACAGTAATATGATGATAAATGGAATAGAAAAAGATAATAAATCACAATGGATTAACAGCAAGAATAATGCATGAGACCTAGCAACTATCAAATTATGTGAAGTCATTTGCTGTGAAGCAATTACCTTCCACAGTATTTCCGATTCTCGCAGTAAGTGGCCAGCTCTATTGATTCAAGAAACCTTTATAACGTCAGGAGCTAAAAAAAGTGTTTCCGTGCCTCGGGAAGGTGATTTCTGTTAATGCATTACTAGCAGATGCTGCCACAGCATACGGGACAAAGCAACAAGAACACTGACGAATGCCGGGGCCAGGTTTACTACAAATGTGTTACTTGTACAAAAATGCTGAAGAATATGCCGACCATGCTGATTAATTTATTTCCAGTTGTTACTTTAGCTTTAGTCTCAGACTTGCTATTGTCTTCAGCTGAACGATTTCAAATTGTTTTCTTTCAGGTGGAATTTTAGAGGGGAATCTCTGCACCTCTGTATTTATGAAATGTTAACCTGTGCTAAAAAGATGAGTTGCTATAAAGCAACTGTTTGCCAAAAAAATACTAAATAAATAATCAATAAATGCAAAACATGGTTTACTACCACCTGTGAAAAATTTATCAAGTTATCTGCTTGTGTAAGAGTATTAGCTAGCAGCTTAAAAAAAAAAAATGTATGTTGACTGGTACCCAGGTTAAGCACAAAGAGACAAAGCTTAATTTGCTCGCCTGGTTTTTGCACTCCTTCCCTTTGGTACAACATCTTTGCAGGCTTCAGGACCTAGGCTGGGGAGCTTTGTATTGATGATACCACATGGCTGGTTGCTCTGCAAGCAAAGAGGCAGATTTCAAAGCTTGGGTGCTCATATCCTTTAGGAAGCAGGCACACTGGTGTGCCCTTAGTGTGTCCTTACACAGGAGCTACATTTCGAAAGGGACATTAGTGTGGTTGTGCGTGGGCTCTCAAAGGCCAAGGCTGGGAAAGTGTGGGATTTGTCCTCTTGTTTTTGCTCAAGAAAAAAAAAAAATAAAAGAAAATGCATTGGACATACATTTCAGTCACTGGACCACAGGTCAGCAGCTGGAAAAATCTGAATTAAAACCCAAATTGGCAAGGCTTTCTAATGAAAATGGTATTGTTCCCATCTGCTGTAGCACTTTAGATGCCTGAAAGTCACAAAGTCAAAGCCATTAAAATATTGCACAAAGAAACAGAAGATAAAACTTACAGGTAATACAGCTGAGTCATTGTGCAAAGCCAAAAGCCTCTGCAAACACAGAGTTCTGGGAGAATTTATCCAGCTTTAGAAAATTAGAAGTGGTGGGGAAGTTCTCATAGCAGGTACAGCTCAAGTTCAACTACATCTCTTGTTGCTTGGAAGTCCTGTGGCTGAGCAGGTCAACTTTTAAACTACCTGCCACTTCAAAAACAGTCTTTCTGAAATCTGAATACACTGTGGCTTAATGAGATATAGGCTATAGATTTCCTTTTCTTTAGCCTTTGCCTCTGATTTCTGCAGGGAACCTGCTGCTCTGGGTTCATCCTTTTCAAGGCTTCTCTGTCCACAAACATCACTTTGAAAAGGAGCACAGTGAAACGGGAAAGGAAAAGCAGATTGAAATGTGCTTCAGAGCATGTAAACCCAGAAACTAACAAAGCTGCCTAAGACAGAGCATGGTGAAGCTTGAGCTGTGTTGAGACATCACCTATGTTAGTGTAGAAACACATAACCACGCGGGTTATATGCAAGGTGCTTTATTACGGCGTCGGAGGAGAGGGGTACAGACCCAAATCAATCCCAACATGAGTTTCAGGTGCTTACATTATATACCCTTCCCGTTATATAATCATATATTAATCATTTACCCGATCATGATTTTTGAAACCTCTGAACAATCATCTATTCATTATTGTTTTTACCCAAGCATAACTTGAAACCCCCTTTTCCCAGGTGCAGTCACACAATTAACTCATCTATCTTAATTTCTTACTGCCCTCCCTAAATGAACACTCAGTACACAGGTGCAGATTTGCTTGAACAGAATGTCCATATTGCTTTCGGGCCTACTCTTGCTACTATAATTCGAAACATTTTAACCCTATGCTATCACCTACAGCGTGAAACCACATACAACCAAGTTGCTGAGGAAGCTGGGCAGCAGGCACTGATGAAGACCACGTCTCCACTACACTCTGCAGTTTGCTGTAGAGTTACTGGAGCTTTTTAGAGCTTGGGCACCAAAGGGAAATGGTATAATGTCTATAGATACATGAAGTGAAAGCATTTAAGTCAGTCCTAAAGGTAGAGCTAGAAACCCTCTGGCAGAATTGTGCACATTCCCTCCAGCTCTGCATGTCTTAAAAGACACCCACCACCTTTCCACTGCTTGTCCATTCTTAACTGAGGCTCCTTTGTGCTCTACCAGGTGTGGTCTTCAGTTGTAGCATCTTTGTAATTGTGCAGGACGTGATCTGCTTCAGGGATTAATTACAGCTGGTGAGGAGCCTGCGGTCTATTCCCTGAGACCTTTGCTTTAAATATTGCAAAAGTTTGCTTTTAGAGCACATGAGCATGGGAGGGAAAGATCTTCACTTTGCACTGCAGGGAAGGCTAGAGAGCCAGGCGCCGCATTCTCCTGGGAAAGAGGAATTCTTAAAAAAAGCATTAATGGGATAGAGTAGCAAGGCCATGCTAAACACAACGTGAAATGATCAGCAGCACTGTGTCAGCATAGCTATGGCTGAAAGTGTAAAACAAGAACAGACCCAAATTTATTTACATACTTGCATCTGCGAAAACTGTGTGGATTCAAAGGGGTAATGCAAGTCATCTTGTAGTATATTTGAATAGGGAAACCAGTATTAGCTGTGCTAATGAAATAGCACTTTTGATAATTTAAGCTGCATCTTTCCTAATCCTGCCCAGAGAAGTTAAGGGCTTTTGTTGTCAAAGAAAGCTTACTGTGGTTTTTGGGGAAAAAATGCCCATGGAAAGGGTGTTGTCAAGAAGAAAAATATTTGGAGTAGAGATACTGCTGATGAAGGAGGGGAACAATTCAAACAAGGAAGAAGAGATAGAACAGAGCTGCATTCTTCTTACATTCCTTTAACAACCTCTTCTGAGGTGCCCAGGCACTCGTTTGGGAAGGTGTTTGTCCTCTCTTGGACATCCCTGCTCTTTCACCCTCTGTCAGACTTCAGTGTGGTACCTCCCAAATCTCTCAGGCATGCTCCACTGGCTTAATTTTGATTGGATAAATGGGACACAGTGTCCAAAGTGGAAACATGATCCTGCTACAGCTGAATGTATTTACAGTGAATTGAGAATACGGAGAGGAGAGCCTGCTTATTCCTAGGGTGATGACCATCATTATGCACCTTCAACTTGTTATTAAAAAGCCTGTAAACACGCAGCTAGAATGGATCATCTGAAGTATTTACTAGCTCTTCTATTTGAACAAAATCACATATCATTTCTTCCAAGCCACAAAAAATATTAAAACCTTCTTTGGCATGGCCTTTAGCATGGTTAATGATAAGAAGGAACATTCCTTCAGGACACATAAGGAGGAAAAGAGTAAAAACCATCTAGGGCTCTACTGCTGTAGCTAAAGTACAGTTCTGTTTCCGTGAAGAAAAAACAGACCCAGAAGAGACAGACTTTTTAGCTTTGTTTTCACCAGAGAACAGATGTGATCCAAGGGACAGGGGGTTCCGAGAGAAAGGGAAACACTGGGAACAACACGAGGCAGAGGAAGAAGCAAGACAGGTGCTCAGCCCTTGAATTTCAGATTGTCCCGAAGGATTTGGCCCAAGCCCCCATTTATCTCAGTCACCTTGGTGCCACTGGGATGGCAGATTTCCTCACATCCCAGAAGAAAACAGTGAAAACAGTCACCCTCACTGGGTGACTTTATAATCCACCCACTCACTAGGCTGGGCCCATCCCACCACCCCAGCCAGGAGCCAGGCACTGGGGGCACATCCAATGGGGGCTGATGTGGGGTCCTGGGCCCTGGCAGGTTGGGCAGCCCAGTGTGGCTGACAGGGTCAGGCAGGGCTGTGAATGCCCTCAGGGCTTCGTTGCTTTTTTCCCTTCATCTTCTCTGTGATTTTTAAATTATTTTGCTGTTCCTCTTGAAATTTTTCACGTCTTTCTTCCAGTCCCAATGTACTCATTGGGACTGGAAGAAAGTACATAGGTCAGCAGGTGGTTCCTCCCCATCTGCCCTGGAGACAGTGGGTCCAGCTGGCACCCACTGGATCTTTCCTTTCCTTTTTCCAGGAGCCTCCAGGGTGGTGTGGGGCCAACAGACCTTTGCCGTGGGCACTGCTCAACCCCTGGCATCAGCCTGAGACAGACGGGTCCCTCAAAAGCAGAGCATGAGCATTAGCAGGAATGAAGGGAGGATGAATGATGGAGGAGGTATTGACACATGGATTTCCTGCAGTAGAGGTGTCAGAGCTCTGTTGCTGTGGAAATATAACAGGGACAATATCTGGGGGAGAGAAGGATTACTCTGAAGCACAAGGTTGCCTATTCTTCCAGTTGTTTCAAGTGCTGTAATAAAAGCAAATGCGTACTGTCAGCCTAAGGTGAGTGAAAGTGTAAGCAAGGAACTGGAGTGACATCAGCTGCAGTGTGGTGCCTGCACTACCCCCCTTTTATATCAACCCATGTAATTTATTTATGCATTTGGACTTGCTACATTTCCTTCTCCTTTCTCTCTGCTGCCCTCACTCCCTGCAGGACTTTCATTCCTCTTTCCTGCCAGGTCTCCTGTGTTGCCTCTGGCTGCCTGCCCCTGCCTGGCCTATCAAGGCTGGGCAGCGTCCCAGGGCTCCCCAGCCCTGCTGCCACCACTCCTGGGACCTCAGGAATGCTTCATGGGCGGCTGTGGCAATCTTACAATGTGATAGTTTTCATGGGAAGGGTGGGTTAATTAAGTCATTAAATATTTTCTGATCTCTGGCATGCAAAAATAGAGAGTCACCTTTATTGGAAGTGTTTCAAAAAGATCTTCAGTGCTGTTTCCTCCTTATTTCTCTTTTACACAGAACCCAGCATTTTAAACTGTTTCAAGCTTTAAACTAGCTTGTGTTATGTTTTGGTTCATCTTGTGTTTGGCTGTACCAGTTCTGCTGTAGCATTTTGGAACATCCCCAAATAATTTCCTTTTTTCCTCCTCTACTACTCCATCTGTTATCAGAAGCGGATCATCATCTGTTTGGTTGCTTTCACCTATTTTACAAAACAAAAAGTCTTACCCATAAACATAAAGAGTTTAATCTGAACAATCAATGATAAACAACTTAACTGGAACCCACTGCCATAATTTTAAGACATTTGCCCCAGTAGGTAGTTTGGGGAAACGATGGCAGCTGGAGTCAATGATGATTTGGTTTATTTTTCCAAAAGGCACTGAGCCTGGCCGAGTCAATAGTCTGCAGGATTGAGTTTAAACTGCTAAACAGGCTTTCCAAACGAGGTCTGATGAAAACGCTGAGAATATTGTTCTCTAAAGAAGGAAAACATTGTTCCCTATAATGGCAGAGCTACTGAATTTCTATTGCCTTTGAAAATAATTCAGTGCTTAGGAATACATATCGGAAGGGTTATAGCATAGATTCTGCAACAAACATTTAAATTGTAAGTTTTCCTTCATTATTTTGTGAAACATTTTTCTAATTTTTATTATTTTGAATAGATTCATCTGTTGGAAATGTGTAAAGTCAATTTCAAATAGAATTTGCAAATAACTTAATTTTAAATTCAAATAAAATATGGTTAAAGCCCCAATCTCATTGCTCCAAATATCAGTACATGCATTTTGAGGAATAGAATGAGACATTGTGTCTTCATTTAAAATTTTTAAGTCTAGTGGTTTAGACTCCATATTTTCAGGCTTTCTCAAATACAAAGGAGATTTGTATTGTTTAAAATATTATCGTAAAGCAAAGGTTTAAATTCCTTACAACCAAATAATTCCTGAAAGCTTTAAAGAAACACTAGTCATTGGAACACTTTCTATAGAATTTCAAAAATGCAAAGCAAGTCTCATTGACTTGTAAGAGTTACTTAAAGCAAAAAATATCTATGGCTACATCTGGGATTTTTTGAAACAATCCCAACAACCAAACACCCCCCCCCCAAACAAAAAACAAACACAATCCTCCCCCCCTCCCCCCAAAAAAAAAAAACAACCAAAAAAAAACTGCAAAAAAGAGTTAACCTGGAAAAATCCCAGCCTTCTCAAACAACACTGATGTTCTTCTCATGAAGCTATTGATCTGGTGGTATTTCAAAGACTGGGGGCTTGTGTGGTGAACTTCACCAGATCCTTTGAAGTTCCTCCCGTGCTGCATTTTAGTTATAAGTTTTAATTTCCAAGTGTGGTACTGCTAACCTCAGAATATTCATTATTCTCTGCTCCGCTATTTTGGTACTTTATACATAAACTTAATTTCAAAATTAGGTTAAAAAGTAGTCCTTTCTATAAAGATAGCCTTCTAAGGAGCTCTTTTATTTACTTGCTTGTTTGTTTGCTCAGGGGGCCATCTTTAGCTGGAGCTGCCAAGCCCTCTTGTCTTGTAATTAAAAGGTATGTTCGGAGCAAAAGGAAAGTATGTAGTGGTTTGTTTATTCAGGAGAAAATGTTTGATTTAATTTAACAGATTATATTCTTGAAAAGGAACAGGGACGAAAATAGATCCTGAGCCAAATTCTGCCTTGAGCTACATCTTGCTTAAGCGCCGCCAGAGCTGTGCTAGGGAGCAGGTCCCTGAGAAAGGGGGGTTGTGGTGGGGCTGTGTCCCATCCCTGCAGGAACGTGAGGGGAGATCATAACCCTGCTCCGAGAGCTAGGGAAGCTGCCCTTTGGTCTGCTTTTCTGCCAGCTTCAACACCTGCCCTTGCCTAGGGGAGGAGCTGGGGAATGTTCTCTGCACATGTGGCACCCCTGTGGTGGGGAGGCTCCCAAGCTGTGAATGACCGTGGAGAACAGGGAGAATGACCACATCCGTGGCAACCGAGAGACACCACCTGAAATCACCAGTCTGATAGAATACACCATGGGTTTTGCACAGTCATCCTGAACCAAGCGTGGAAAGTTCATGCACCCCTTCTCCAGTGCTCCAAATACTCAAATTCTTCTCTTGGAGATACCTACATGAACCAAGGGCAGTAAACAATTGGCTACCAGTTGTTATGTGACTTAGTTTTAGGATCAAGATTATGTACAATAAGGGCACATTCTTGCTTGGTCCTGGGGTACCTCTGCGAGGCAGACAGATGTAATTGAGCTGGCACTGCAGTGAGGAGCACAGCAGCTTCCAGCTTCCGAGGGATGTAGCGTTATTCTGCCAAACAAACAAGGACTAGTCTTGGAAAGGGCATAAGGTTAGCGAAGGGTAATAAAATCTTAGAGATTCTAATGGCACTTAGAGTAATTCTTTCTCTCTTTTAGGGATGAAGACAGCGTGCCCTGTACTAATGACAATGACAACATGCCATTCTTACTTTCCTTCCTTCTCAACTCCAATCTCCATGAACACAGCAACAAGGGAGAGGTGGAGGGTGGGGAAGAGCACAGACGATTAGCTAGAGTTTTTACTCTATATCTTCCAAAAAAGCCCAAACCACAATTAAAGGATGTTAAATCACTGGGAGACATAGCTGCATATTTCAGGAAATTAGGATACTTCAGTCAATTAGAAAATATAAAAGAGAAAGGGAATAAAAGATTTCCCAGTATTTGTCATTTACTATGCATTGCCATGATTGAGCTTTTCCCTTTTTTGGGTGGAATGAGACGAGACTAGAGGATTTAATGTTTTTACAGCTGGACATCCTAGAAGGGGAAACTGATAACAGTGGCCAGTGCAGGGGTGGGTAGTTCTCTGCTGCTCACTGAGAGAGAGCAACAGCTACTGTTGAGGATGCTTATGTTCAAGCTCTGTAATTCCATATTTTAATTTTAAAGGCTTGATCTTTTGATCCTCATTTCAATCCCTTCTTTACGTGAGGCAAAGCACTGAATAAACAGCAGTTTATTCTACCTAAGGTAGAATAAAAATAAAGGGAAAAACCAGAGATATTAGATAAAATATTTTTCTGGTCTACAGCCATTTGCAGCTTGGGACCACCTTAGGAGGGATTAATGCTAAACAGTATTTGATGGCTTTTTCTTCCCTTTTTGTCCAATTGGTGTCTCAACTTATAACAGCTTTCCAGACTCCTGGTGGCCTGTGACAAGGAGCTTTACAGCTTAATGGTGTACTGTGACAAGAAGTATTTTCCACTATTTTAGCTATTTTGTTTCATGCCTTGTGATTTTTTTGTGTTCGAAGATAAAGTTATTATCTGCTTTTATTTTATGCATCAACCATGATTTTATCAGTCTCTGCCATTAAGTCCCCTGCCCCCTTAATTTCTTTTCCCTGAGGGACAGCTGACCTGGAAAATAGAAGGGTATGAAATCCTCCCAGGTACATTTAACAGAACACACAGTCACAAACTGTCTCCTTGTAAAAGCAAAAGCAACAGCCTTAGTCTGCACCACAGAGTCTTTCTTGAAGGAAGAACATCTTTGTGTAGGGTAACACTCAAATTTGAGTTCTGAAAGCAGGACCTTGACCTTCTGCCAGTCTAGTTGAACCAGCTTTACAAGTATTATAAATCCTGGGCTGGTTCAAAGCTTTTGAACAACTACACTTTGTTTTGAATCACAAGCAGCAACAGAAAAGGCCCTGCATTCCTATGACTACTTTAGGGACAAATTTAAACTTTGGAAAAATAAAATGTTACTTTTAAGTTTTTTAGATAGAGTTTCTATATTGGGAAAATATTTTTAATATTAGCAGCTAGTGTTTCTCCTCTGGCTCTTCTTTCTTTAGTATTAGTTGACCATAAATCTCATCAAACTGCAGCTGCTCTCAGTATGGGTGGGCAGCTCTATTTTGCAGTTGTATTTAGGATATGCAGGAATTTGAAGGTATTAGGAGGGTCTGATGTTATTATGCAATGGTTCTACTGCCCCACCTGCAGGCCTTGGGGCTTACCTTTAAACCTGCTTTGTTTGGACCAAAGAATTCTGCATTTCAGAGGCAGAGGTATGTTCAAACAGTGTCCTGACATGAGTGGAATTGAAGACCTGACAAGAGATTTTATTGCTCTTCGGGTTGGGAATAATTTTACTTTGGAGAAAGTGAAAACACTTATCTTGCCCCTAACCTATAAACCACAATATTTGGTTCAACTACAGGTGTTCTCCTGCATCACTTTGCACTCCCAGGTTACTCTGGTTACATTTGCAGGTGCCTAAGACGAGCCTGGAAAAAGGGCTTGCAGGGGTGTTGCAAGATAAACCCAGTCCTTGCTTCCCTGCAGCAGGACTTGGGCATGAGACCCCAGAGTGAAACCACACTTTATGCCAGACATAGCTGAGAAGCTCAAGGACAGGAAGGAGAGTGGGACCAACTGGGAAACACTAAACAAATCCTCTGCATGCCCACACCTCATTCTAGTCAAACGGCCTTGAAATGTGTTTACAGACAAAAGAGCTGTGAATTGTGCTGTTTGGCTGTGCTGGGAATTACTGCAGGAAATCAGTGTAGAAAGCCTGGGTTTGTTTATTAGCTTCACAAATCTTAGCAAGTTATTTTACTTTCTACGACAATATTATTGTGCTAAGAGGCTTTCGATAGTGGGGCCTTTCTTATGTAACATTACATTTACTGCTGGTCTTATTGTGGTAAAAAGCAAAGTACAAGGAACGAGCACATTGCAAAGCAAAGCCACAAACCTCTCTGACTCTGGAACTGCTTGCAAAACAGGACTGATGACTGGATGAGGAATATGATCATGGCCACAAGGGAGATAAAATGTATTTCAGATTCAGGGAGGGCTGTATCAAGGTGCTGTCATTATTACCAGTCAGGTCTTCCTTTTTGCTAGGTGGGGAGAGATGCCCACGTTGTCCTTGGCTGAGCACAGTGGCAGCGGGCTGCAGTGTGAGGAGCACTGGCACTGCACCTGCCTGGTTCTGATGATGGTTCACAGGTGCACTTCCTGTGCTGGCTCAGAGTATGGTGTCTAACAGGCAAGAAGGCTTACAGAGTACAAACACCTAGCACCCCTTTGCCTGTCTTTGCAAGCAGCTCTCACCCAGATGATCCCTTAGACTTCCCTTGTTTATGCTGCTAATTAGGCTTCTAGTCCTGTAGCCAAGAACCAGTACAGCCTCTGCCAAGAATCAATAAAATGCAAAGCAGCCCACAGCCAGTATGCAGCCCATTAGATACCAGATCCTCATGCCAGGGTGCTTCCCTGCATCAGCATACCATGAAACCTGAGAGGAATATCTGAAAAGGAATCACTGCCTCTAGGGTCTTACATATGTGTGCAGCGTCCTTGGGACACGGCTTTCCAGAATGGGATGTGATCAGATTTTTAGCACTGTTGCCACAGAAACTAAGCAACTTGGGATGAGCCAACTCTTGCTATCCCTCAGAGCCATGCTGCTGCCAGCACAAGAGACTTCTGCACAGCCTCAAAGAGAAAATATGCCTACTGTGACGGCGAGCCCTCTCCCAAACTTCCATGGTCTCAGTGTAAATCACTTTTATTCAGTAATTTAAACATCTCCAGAGTGTACATGTGATCATATTTACTGCTGTTTGCTTTTTTCAGTATGTGCACTTTAGGGATACTTTAATTGCATTCTGTTTATGTATAGGAATATATCTATGAACATTTTGGGTTTCTCATGGAGAATTCACAAAGCATTTTCAGGACAGCCTTTGTCTGGATTATGAACCTACCTTGGCCTTGTACCCCAGCACTTAATATTCACAAGGCACCAAAAGCACAACAGGCTGCGCTGATAGTTTGTAACGCAATCAAATGTGGTGCAACAAAGGGGTGTAGGCACCCCATACAATGTGTCCCACGTGGTCGGGTTTTCAGAAGCGACATCAAAACCTCTGGAAAGTCATTGAGTCTTCATGTCCCAGCCAAGGCACAGTTCTCTCCTTTGCTTTCCTGTGTGCTGTGCAGGATGCAGTGCAAATTATGACCCGAAACAGATATTGGTCTGTTTTCTTAGTCTTCTTGTTAATACATGCTATGTACATCTTCCCAGGCACTTTCAGTCTTGTCTTCAGGGAGGAGAGTTAAACGAGTTTTGCTCTGTGAGGCAGTAGAAGGCTTCATTGCTTTCTGCAGGAAAGGATGGTGTACTCCTATCTCAGGATAAGAGCAGGAAGGCTGGTTTGGTTACCATGCAGCAGACAGAAGAAGTCATTGTGCTTTGGGCTCCCACTTTGTGAGGACAGGCCCACGTGTTGGAGGTTCACGTGACCCTGTATTCAACATCTACCTGCTCTGCCACATTCCTTCTCCCTTGGAGAAAATACCTGAGAGATCTTGAGACACGAGCAGCGGCATTTAGTGCCCTAACACCATCACAGCATGTAGAGCTGCCATGCCCACAGCCATCTGCTGGCAGTGTGAAAGTGTCACAGCCTACCTGAGCAGTCGGGTGGGGTGGGGAGAGGAGAGCCCTTCAAGACTTGCTGAGCAATCCTGCAGCATGCAGAGCTCAGCATAACACAGAGACATCACTGCACCAAGCACATCCACGATGGAAAATCCACAATGCATTCCTAGGAAAGCAGCGAGAAGCTCCTCCGTAAAAGGTTTTTCTAATGGAGATGCTCCATTTCACGTCAGTGTGAACCTGAAGGAAATAATTTTGAAAATACATCCACCCAGGCATGCAAGGCAGCCCGGAATTAAGTGACATTCTTGCCCTTGGGGTGAACTCTCCCTGAATATGCCTTAGTATCTGACCTTTTCACAGTATTTTTGTGGGGAGACGCACACAGCAGGAAAGATGGTAAGGGAGAATTCCTTTCTCCAGCACTTTGGGCAAGTGTGGTTCTGCATTACAGCTGCAACATTTCTGTTGTTGGCAAAGCAGGAAGGAAAAGAAAGTTAGGCAGCCCTCGCAGCTGGTTCTCCTCTACCTTGGCTAATGTTTGCACGGGAGCAGGGAGAATCATTAACTGCCCCAGACGAGTTTTACTGCCTCAAGGTCACAGAGTCATGGTGCACTGAAAGACCACAGAAATGCAGGAAAACAAGTCTCTTGGTGCTGGGGAGACCAGAGCAATTTGTCCAGGAAAGGCGGAGCTCTGTGCACACCTATAAAGCTGCATCCAGGTTTGTGCCTGGGATCCTCCATCTGCGGTGCTGACACAGCACAAGGACGTGAATGTCAGGCCTCCTAAAACCAGCTTTATTTAGTATTCATTAATTTATTTTAATTTTTATCATTTATTGCAATTCCAGGGGAAAAAATTAGCCCTAGATGTCTGAGCTAAATTATCACTTGCTAAATTTCTGACATCCTGGTCTAGTAGCCTTCACAGCCTTGTTTTTCTTACTGGACAGTATGCTCCCTGTTCTCTGGCTGGTACCTGTGTTGCTAGGAGGATTAAAGCCAGTGCTCCCCCGTGAACACCTGGCAGCTCCCTCACTTGCAGTGTGATTAATGAAGCCTCTCCTAGCTGAGAGCAAGAAACTCACCTCCTTTCTCCATGCCCTTAAGCACATGCAGAGCCTTTATCTGAGGTCACTTTTTTCTTGTAGTCCACAAAGCACAAGCAAGGCTTGTCCTCTCAGTCTGTGACTCACTGTTTGGCCCTATTTCTCACTCCCCAGGCCAGGTGAAGATAAAGAGCATTCGTGGAGGAGGAAGGCAGATTCCACCTCCACAGCTCCAACTGCGTGCCCTCACCAGCAAACAGATAGGTGTTGCCCTCCCCTAAGGACATCCCCTCTCCTACCTCCCTCGATTATGAGTCAAACTCCACCTATTCCCCCCCTGCAGTGCTGGCATCCTATTTCCAGGACAGAGGTCTGCTGCTTTCAGCTATGCGTGGTGCCTGAGGTCCTCGAGCCAAGGACAAGTCACAGCACTGCAAGCACAGCTACTCTGCAGTGTCCTGTGCTCAAGACTTCATTCCACAGACGTCAGAGCAAGGTCACAGCACCTTCCTCCCCACTCGCCTTCCTCCCTCTTTCCTTAGAACGTGACCTGGTGCATGGTATCCATGTGCGGCAACATCCATCCATCCATCCATCCATCCATCCATCCATCCATCCATCCATCCATCCATCCATCCCTCAGTCTCAGCATTTACAAGCTTAAAGGTCGGTAGATCTCACTCGGCATGAGCAGGAAAAACACACACCAACCTTGCAGAAAGACAAGTGTGTTACTCTGTATAAGTTTCCTTTGTGCAATGTAAGCACGACCCTGAATTTTCAAAGCTTCTGCTCACCTGCTTTTTTTGCTACAAGAAAGGTGGAGCTGTTCAGATGCTTCCAGCATGCGATGCCCTCAAATAATGTAATTAACATTTTGACCACTGGATGCTACTCTTGCTCCAAACATCTGCACAAGGGACTGCAGGGTGAAGACTTACTGGCAATGCAATCTTGTTATTTTTTAACCCAGAACCTAGTTAAATCAGTCAGCGACCTGTGAATAGGTGTTTATTGCCTGCTCATCGACTGAAGATGAATAGTTAGGAAGTTGTTATGGGGATATAAAGGAATGTCTACATCCAGCTACACACAACCAGATGACTAAATTAATGGTAATGGACTGAGATTTCAGTAGTGAAGATTCAAGCGGTTTTTCAAACCCTTAGGCTTGGGATTTCTAGCACATTGCCCAAGACAGAGAAATGCTTTTGTATGTATTATACCAGTGGTGCCCAAGGCCCAGAAATAAACCACATTTTTTAGGTACTTTTGACAATTTCTGCTGCACTCTATTCACTGTCACACCTGCCCTAGAACAGTTAGTAAGCCTTATGTGTAAGCAGGCTCTTTTACCATTGTCATTATTATTATCATCATCATCATCATCATCATCATCATCATCATCATCATAGGCAAACATTCTTGAACATTTCTCATTCTCTACTTATTTTGCTCTCTACTACATGCCTCCCTCCTGCATTTCTGCATGGCTCCCACGCACTTTGTCCGTGCTGCTTTCACTGATGTGAAGCAAAGCCTCCCCGTCAGACAAGCACAGTTGCTATGGCTGAGATACGCCCAGAGCGATTCATCATTTATTGATTGGTACCTCTGTGAAATACTTCCTTTGTGCATACTGTGTTGCAGGAGCTCCTGCTTTCATCTTCACCAAAGGAGGAAGAAATCCTTTTAAATATGAGTGATAATTTGTCCACCCTGGACACGGTGTGGGTGGCTGACACATCGTCCTACAGGTGGACACAGCCTACACCCTACCCAAACTGAAAGAAATTCTGTACATGGCTGCACACCAGTTGTGCACAAAAATGATTCTTCAGTTCTCGGTGTTTTCTTTTGACTCCTCACATATTGCAGGAAACATCCAAGAACAGTTCCCCCAGCAAGGCAGTGTTTTCTTACAGTACAATTCTATCTGAAGACCCAGTAACTTACTTACACATTGCCTTATCATTCCACACTTCTAGTATCTGCAAGTATGCATCTAGAAGAACAGGTTTTGCACACTTTTCTGAGATCCCCACATGATCTCTGGGCCACTTTGGCATGTCTGAAGATACATCTGGTTGAAATCAGAGGTGAAGCTCCTGTTCAAGACATGAAAAGTATGAATCTTCACAGACAGTACTTAAATAGGGAACAACTCCAGGGTGATTCACATTGTCTATTTTAGATGCTTAATGTAAATGATTAATGCTCCTGGAGTGATAAGCCAACTGATACATGGCAGAAACATAATCCAGGAAGAAATTAAACTCATGATGGAGATGCTGGTTTCTGGCCATTTGTGTGTTGAATGGCAAAGGGAAGGTGTAATCACTTTGAGTACCAATGCACCACAGAGTTATTAGAACCAAAACTAATCAAACAAGAAAAGCTTTCTCTTTTTGACTCAATGTTATCACTTACGAAGCGGCTGGCCAAAAATTCTGAACCACTTTCTTTGTCTCATCCTAATAAATTCTTCAAGACTAGATACTGAAAATAGTTTATTTATCGAAGTCCCTCTCTCTCCATTTTGTTTCTACCTTTTCTCTGAAAGACTGCTAGTGGGCTGATGCGATATTTTAACATAGAAAATGTGGGAGCTTTTTAAACCGACACATAAAGATTCTTTCATATTTGAACCTCCTGATCTAACTCTGCTTTCTTGCTAGAACAGAGCAATCTGCAGCTGTTGCTACACACTTGCCTGTTGTCATGATTTATGCACCAGATTAAGGTGAGGGATGATAAAATAACAAAGTGTAGCTCCACAGTGCACGATCTTCAGTGCTTTAAATTAGAACTGTCTCTGGTGGGCACAAGAGTGATCAGAGCAGAACTTCACCCCGCAGGCATATTTTTCACCACCCCATCTGTTGCCCCAGATACTAGGGATGGAATTGCCAATTTTGCTAATTTTTCTTTCCTTTAAAAACGTTTTTCTTATCTTTTCTTCCTTGAGACTGTTCCAAATGACATAGGAAAACAACATTCAAACCAGGGCACAGTAGTGGAATGCATGCTACAAGCCAGATCAGCAAAAAATATTCAAAGAAGGAATACATATGTATTCAGGTCAAGTAAAGAGAGGGATTCCTGCAGTCAGGAATCCTTTTAGTGGCTTGAACAAATTGTTACTTCTTAGTAATCATTTGCCTAGGATGCCTTCTTCTGCTAGCTCTCTTCAACTGAAGAGCTGGTGGCCTGACATTTGGTCCCTGGAGCCTTTGCATGAGATTTGCCTTCATCCCATGTCAATCCTCTTTCCAAGAGCTTGAAGAAGCAACTTTAGCTTCCTGTAACCCAGAGTAAGGAATGCAGGACACCCAGAATAGAATAGGTCAAGTTCAAAGCATGAGATTATCCAATCCCCCTGAATTTAATCAAGAGCTGATTTCTTTGGAATTCCCCATGAGTTAGTCAAAGTGAATTCTTAGCCAGATTAGCTCTGAGAGTTTTGGAGAGGAGTATCCATCTGCAAGCCAGAGTAGCATCTACAACAGTTTTACCTATAAGAGCTTTGCTTTCCCCTCTCCTTTTTTTTTCTTGCTTCAGGACCATTATTTCCTGCTATGGGCTGGAAAAACATCTGTTCTGGGTGAAGATGGAAACTTGGGACACTATTACTGTGAATTATTTGCCTTTTACTAAATCATTTGATTCTCCATTCTGGCAAATTCAGGGCTAACAGTCTATTTCTAGGTTGCCTAATTGTGAAAAATTCCCTCCACATATAATTTTGCCTTTTTTTTTCTTCACATATTCTGTATGTGAGATTGCAGCAGTGACAAGCCTCTTTGCCGTACTTGGATCTTGCTTAGAGCAACCAATATGTGGGAGTTCAGAAAAGTTCAAGCTGCTCATTTTCCACAGCAATTTACCAACTCATGGAATGAAAGCTGCTAGATCAGTAAATATACACAGTCGAGTTTTTAGGCTTTGCACGTAGAAATATAGGCCTAACTCGGTGAATGTCCAAAGCTGAATGATTGGACACTCTTGCATTCATCATTTCACTTAACTTTTCAAATATATATTCCTGAAGTACTCCCAAGTTGTATTAGTTTACAGCTAAAACTTTGCTGTTCCCTCCTGCCCCTTGGAAAAACCCAGCATGGACCAAATACTGATCTTGACTTACACAGATGTAGGATCCCTGGAGGTCCTGAACATTGAACAGCAGCATCCAGGCTTCAGGTTGTACCAGCTGCTGCTGAGAAAGAGCTGTTTGTGGGTGTCTGTTGTTAGATCTTAGCAATGTGCTGAATGAAGATGGGGAAAAATGCCCCTAGTTTTCTTGATCTCCCATTCCATCACAAACCATATGTCCACTGCTATGTTTAGAAAAGAAGAGCCCTGGACATTCAGTCATTTCAAGTCCAAATTCTCTGACAGTGGTTGCTTCAAACACTGCTGATCTCTGGTGGGATCGGGTCCCCATAAATGTCTCTTTCTATCCTCAGAAGCAGATAAGAGATATCATATTCCTGCTGGTTCAGCAGGGAATCGCTGGCTTCCACAAGCAGGCAGGCAGTTCCCTCTTCCCAAGGCAGACACTGGGAAGTTACTCCACCAGTGAAGAGTCCTATGAAACATCAGAATTAACCTCTGGGTCAGGATTTCCCTGTCTGATTCTGCATACTGTCTCATATTCCTTTTATTTAAACCTAACTTATGCTCCATCTCCAACACGTGACTGCTCAGCTCCAAATATTTAAGTAATATGACAAGCACTGAAAAGTTTGTATATTCAATAGTGTAGTTGGTCCACATGTCCCCTCTGTGGCTCTTGATGTGCCTGTTGCCTTCACCATTACTGCTTCTTATCACCACACATTTTTATGCCGGTATATAGCACGAAATTAATGAAAGCAACCACATTAATCAGACTTTTTCTCTTTTCAGAGGCATCAGCATTTGTATAGAAGAATGAGGAAGGAGAGCTTGCTCCATATGTGCTTTCATCCAGTGCTGCTGGATCCAGACCCAGCACTGGTGTGCAGAGCTGTTGCTGGCAAGGGAAGCTGCCAGGCTGCCCATCCACTTCAAGCCTATCTGAGATACCTGTCCTTACTTGACATTAAAGCCACATTAACAGCATGATCCCCCCAAAGTGGTAGATGTGCTTAGTAGTGGGAGCAACAGTAGCAGTAACATTGTGATTTTTCACCGGGGATGGACCAGTTCCTCTAAATGGATTACTTTATTTACAGGGATAACCACTCCTGGGTTTTCATACTCCCTGCAAAGAGCAAGCAGTATGTTAAAAAGCTCTTCTTCTATCTAAACCTGTCTTCTAATCCCCCAGATGTATTCTTAAAATTAAAATACAGCTGCTTTCTTCTTTTATTGTGAAGTCACTCAACAACTAGCCTGCTGAAGACTTGTGAAAATTTTAATTCATACTAATGAGATGAAGTTCTGACTGCTGTCAAAGAGAGTAGGAGAAGGTAGAAAAAATTATATTTCTAAACAGGGATGGAAAAATGGATCCTCCTTGCCAGGACCCTGGGCAAATCCCCTTCTGGAGCGTAGCTGGCTGTATGCAAGGTCAACCAGCCTCCACTGATAAGGGCTGTTGTGAAGAAACGCAGAAGCCCTCCTGCCCCCTGGGAGCTGTTTTGAGCTGAGGCTTCACCCCTGGCCCCACCTGTGCTGCACTGCTGCTGTGCTGCAGTGATGCCTGTGCCGTGGCTGCTGCTGCTGTGGTTCTGACCCTGATTCAGCTCCTCCAGCTCAGCTTCCTGACTTGCCCTTGTACATGTCCTGTTGCTACAGACTTGCTTGGCGATCACCCATCTGTGTCTGATGCCAGTTGCTGCCATGGACCTGATCCTGTCCTGGCTTCTCAGCATCCCAGCTCCTTGTTGGTGAGGGCTCAGCTCTGCTGGCTGTGCTGCCGGGGAGCAGCATTGTGCTCCTCACAGCACCCTGACTCGTTTTTGGGCTTTCCAGAGAATGATTTAACCACATTCTCTAATGGTGCCTTCAATTCAAAACCCAAGTGAAACTGAATTGCCTCGTGTGGCCACATGCTGAAGCTGTTTCTGCCCAGCTCATTATTTCCAGTGAATAATAGCAGATTTGTCAATATTTATATTGCATCCTCAGTAGAAGTCAGCTTGTCTAAGCTGAAGTCAATATCAACTATACTGATTCATGCTGGTTGAAAAAACTGTTCACATTTTCTAAACACTTCAGCTGAGTTAAAGCCCTTGCACCTTTAGAACAAGAAATATCTTGTGCTGATATTTCCATGTTAGTATTTTCCCATTATATAGATCAGAGGCTGGAGGAACGACATTAGCACTTTCCCTCAGCATCATTTATAGCTTTTGACAACTTCCTGACATCGATAAAGTGTGTTATGAAAAGCAGAGTCAGCAGGCTGAAGACACTGACTGGGTTATGTTTTCATTAAAAGAATTATTCAGCTGTCACACAATGTCACATGTAAATATCCTCATGATGTTCTAGCAAAGCGATGTCATATAAGCAAAAGGTCTCTGTTTCCCCTGTTGCCTTTGCTGTAAGGATACCACACCAGTTGTAAGAGAAGGGAATGGGGGCCCTGAAGCTCAAATCCACTGCTCCTGGTTTGTGGGTGTTCCTGGGTTCCTGGAGACAGGATACATGAATTCTCAAGCTATATGAGAGAGGTGTTACCTTCCAGATGGATATCTCAAAATCTAAACAAATATTTAGAACCACTATTTTCACTAAGTTTTTCATGTGAATAGGTGCTGTCAGATTGATCTGCATTATAAACTCAGGTCTGAACTCAATTGTGATATACCCTGTGGAGATTATTTGGACTACTCCCATTGCAGTGTGTACCTCATGACGAGCAAAGACACCTCTTTGCATACTGGACTCACCACTAAAGCCATGTCTTGTGGAGGTACACCCTGATTAGCTCAGGACCTGATTATCTGTGCAAGCCCAGGGCCCGTCTGCAGTCTATATTTCTGCTGCCTCAGGTCTAGATTACAACCTGCAATTCAATTCCTCGCTCTACAGCTACATTACTGAAAATGCCAGTTAGGTACTGCAGAGCTGGCCTGGAGCAGCCGCAGTGATTGGCACATCAGGTCCTTCTGCCTGACTTGACACAGCAGGGTGACGGACAGCAATGGAGTTCCATAGAACAGGATCACAGAATCATTTAGATTGGAAAAGACCCTTAACATCATCAAGCCCAATCATTAAACTAACATCACCCAGTTCACCACTAAACCCTGTCCTCAAGTGCCATATCTACACATCTTTTAAATACCTCCAGAGATAATGAATCAGTCACTTTCTGGGGCAGCCTGTTCCAATGCTTCATAACCCTTTCAGTGAAGAAATTTTTCCTAATAACCAATCCAAACCTCTCCTGGTGCATCTTGAGGCCACTTCCTCTCATTCTGTCACTTGTTACTTGGGAGAAGACACTCACTACCACCTCCTTTCAGGCAGAGAGAGCAGAGGGTGATAAGATCCTTTCTGAGCCTCCTTTTGTGCAGGCTAAACAATCTCAGTTTCCTCAGCTGCTCCTCATAAGAGCTTTGTGCTCTGAAGCTTTGTGTAAGAATATATATATATATATAAAAACAATAGAAATATGTCTCTCTTTATTGCAGCATCACAACTAAAGATGCAACATGATTGACTGGGCCTGCAAAATGTGTTTCTGTTTGGATTCGGCATTGATTTGCCGGTAGAAATAATA
Organism: Cnemophilus loriae; assembly: GCA_013397755.1. Lineage (NCBI taxonomy): Eukaryota > Metazoa > Chordata > Aves > Passeriformes > Corvidae > Cnemophilus > Cnemophilus loriae. The sequence goes on from VZTF01004030.1 coordinate 1,380,937, forward strand.
GCATTAAGCTCGTAGGAGTGATATAAAAATAGTAACTAATGGGTTTGGAGAGTGAGTTCTAAGCACAAGACATCAGATATGTGGTGAGCAAGTCTTGCAGCTTGATGTAAGAGTAATATTTGGTGTTTTCTCTCCAAGTCTCGCTGTCTGCCAGTTCTTGATTATGTATGGCATTCACCTCCATTTTTCTGTTTTCATGTTTTGACTCCAGCACATGATCTAGATGAGGACAGCACTGTGTCATTAGAACTGCCCAGAAGGCAGAAAGATAAGTCTGAGGGCATGAAGCTCCCTCAAGGTTCTTGATGGGAAAAGAAAGTTAAAAGATTCAGGAGTATATCAAATGCCATTTTAAAAACCATTTTCATGATTTTGGAGACTTTATCTTGTCTTCAACAGTGGCAATAAGGAGGCTGGAGTCTGGCCACTTACCACTGCTTACATGCCCAGCACACACACATTCATTAAGGCTATGATAGGGTATAGTCTTGCCAAGTCCTTTTAGTATTTACATTTCTGTTGACTGTAAGGAAGAAAAGACAAGGCAAATAAAGACAAGCTATGTAAGAAGCTTTCTGAGAAAGGAAGGCTGTTGGAACTTTGTCTTTTTTTGTCTCTGGCAATGCCACATCGGAATGTCTTCCTACAACTGCTGTCTTAAGGGTTGTTTTTGTCTCTCCGGTCTGCTGTTCTCTCCTTTCCTCCTGTTCTGATGGGGGTCAGGAATCCATGGGATTTACAGGCTGGGAGGCTGCAAGAAGAAGCAAGAAGGGAATTCACTGTCAGCAGACCAGACTGCTGAACTACAGCCCCTGTAAAAACGTGCAGCACCTGAGGTGCTCTGGGGGAAGCCCATAAACATCCCATGGAGGGTGCTGGCGTTTTCTCTGGCTTGATAAATAATTACATGCACATTCCAGAAGCTGTCCGAGGACAGCAAGACAGTGCAATGGCAGTGAGGTGGCAGCTGTCACAGAAATGGGTTGCTGGAAGAGTCACGCAGTTAAGGCAAGTAAAAGCCAAGGAAATCATCCATGTGTACGCTGACTTCCTAAACATCCACACTGTCTCTTATTGTGTGAACTTTTGTGCAGAGAGAGATGGAGCGTGTAAATAGGTGGACTACTTATCATCAGCCAATTTGAGAGGATTGTTGCTTTGGTTTTTGGTTTTTTTTTTGGGGGGGTGGTCAGGCCTGAGTGGAAGCAGTGTACATCCTCTTTAAAAATGAAAGAAATAACCATTTAGAGACAGAGAACGCTTTTCTAAAAGCTCTGTCTTCCCCTGCTCTTATTAATTATTTAGTTCTTCAGCTGACATATTTAGTACTGAAAGGCACTTGGAGACTCTAGTTTGAAAGGAATACACTGCACAAAATCAAGCTTCCTCACAAGAGCAGGATATATCTTCAAGTGTTAATTACTTTTTCACAATTAGACAAACCTCTTTTTTACTGCTCTGCTCCATAAGGAAAAAGAACGTGCAGCATGTCTTTAATTTCTCCAGGATGCATGCTATAGTCCCCTCTCATTTTCTGTTTTGATAACAGTGCAAACTTCACACCCATGAGTTGACTCTGACTCTGTCTTGGTACACAGAAGAAGAGAATTAGCTGTGTTATCTGTGATATTTTCTCTTAGTACTGAAATTGGCTCAAGACACAGGGCCACATAGTGATTTGCTGTATTAACCCTAAGGATAAACCATGTAAGAGCTGTAAAAGAAACTACAGGCCTTGTCTTAGGCTGTTTTATGTTAACAGCAGTAGATAATACATTAAGTTGAATGCACACCAAAGATACCATTATGTACCATTATCACAAGAGAAATAAAAATAGAGAATTCAGTGTTCAGAGACAACAGCCACAAATATTAGTTTTTCACCCAGAAAAGCAGGGTCTGGCTCCAAGCTGAGCAACAAAACCCTTCACATGATTGTTTCCTCCAGAAAACCAACATATTGCTCATAAAGCTCCTCTGAAGACCTCAATTAAATGATTAATTATCACAAAACTGTGAACTGCAGGACATGCTGCCTTACAGCTTTTGAACTTACACACTCTTTTACGCCTTTGAACTACAGCACCTTGAGACGTCTGTGAGTGTAGGGAGGCTGTCATGCATTGATTTGTGATTTTGAGTGGAAGGGAGTACATACTAATCCTTTCAGCAGAAGAAGGAAGAACAGGCAATCAGCTGTTTTCTCAAACCTCTTGTTGTGTTTTGCATTCTCCCAGTGCTTTACAGAATGGATTAGGAGTTTGCCCTTGTAGCACCCCTTACTGCAGTGCAAAGCGAGTGTCATTAAGTGTAGTACATCCCTGCTTCGAGCCAGGAACTCAATGGACCCACTTGGAGGAGATTTAAAAGCACAAGGCTGTGACCAAAACTCTGGGTTGCATTGTGGGGTCTTGCCCTGCAGTGGGGTAGGTACACTGACGTGCCTGGAGTGACTTTCCCTCAAAGGAAAGCCCTCTTGCCAAGTGCATATTAGGAACAGTCAACAGCCTCTGCTACCATGAAGGAAGCAGAATCTACACTGAAATTAAGTCTAGCTATTAGTCAGATTCATATCAGAAACTCAGACTATTTATCTAGTGAAGTAATGGGAGTGAAGACTGTGTAATGAAAAAATACAGTTTTGGGAGAGTACGGGGAATTTCTCAGGTACAAGAGTTTCACAGTTATTCACCCAGTTCACACTTATATATATTGATCTGGAGAGCTGCTGCTGCAGTGAGGATTGAGACTGAAATTCTCAAAGCATGAACTGAGGACAACCGGAGGTCAAGAAGGAGTTGAGAGATACAAATTTGCAATGAAGGGTAGACATCTATAAGTGGCCCAGCTGGTGCTGTAGGAGGGCAGGGCTACTGCTTTAAGAGGCACAAATTCTCCTTTAGGTTAGTGGTCAGGTAACTGCACATGCACTGCTTGCCATCAGCCAGCAGTGCGGCTTTACTGCAGCTTACATGCACAAACCTCAGCGAATGCATGGACAAACAAGAATGCCCGCATGCTTGCATTTAGAACATGCACCAATGTATAATTCAGATACAAAATCTACAGGCTACTGCAAATGAAACAAGTACAGTCATTTCCTCTTTGAAAGGAAGAAACTAAAACTGACACCCACTTGGGCTGGGGACTGACTAGTGTCTGACTCCACAGAACCCCATCTGTGCCTCCTTGCCGCTGATGGACAGGGAAGTGGCTGCCCCATTTTTGAAAATTTCTGGTGGAGGTTTAGGCTCTCTGAGAAACTGGATAAACTCTGTGCTGCTTTTAAACAAATAGATATGTTGTTGGAAAAGAAGGTAGGAGACTTGCTTTATCTGTTTTATTGTGGCTGAAATTGGAAATATTGTCCGTCTTCTTTGGGGAAATTTCAAGGCATGATTTTTGCAAGGAGTTTCAAAGCAAGCTTTATAAGATCAGGTAGGAACTATGTTAAGACATGTAGCATAGTTGGCTTCACAACAGTCTGGAGAAAAAATTAACTCGCATGAGCTATATCTGATTTGTGCATCTCTTACTGGAAACATTTCTAAGAGACTGTGATGGAACTGCCTACTCACTATAATAATGGCAGCAGGGAGAAGACAGTGTTACTAGTAAAATATTAATGAGATGAATGAAAGTTTAATCTCAGTGTTTATAGTCTAATTTGTTGCTCTTATTTTCACTTTACATTGTCTAGCTCAGTGGAATGCCTTGTCAATGAATATATATATACTTAGATATATACTTAGAAGGCTGAAACACAGATTATGTCTCTCCAAGAGGCTAGATGCTACATTATCGAGGAACTATGAGCCTTGACTTTTTGTTTGTAAAATGGGTAAGGAAAAAACATCTGAGGGAATTCAAAAGGCTGGAGTCCTATGGCTCCTGTTATGCAGGCAAGCAGGCTTTCCTATTAGTCTTCTTCTGCCTGTAAAATACATAAACAATTTACAGCAATTTTAGTTAATTGGATCATTGCTTTTTTCCTCCCTTGTAACCTTGTAATTGCACTCCTACATATTTCTTCTGGCCTCAGTTCTGCTTTTTTCTTTCTGTCCGCTTCTGAAAAATAATAAATAATACTTGTGTTTTGGTTTACCAGTAATAAAGTGGACCTGGTAGTACACAGTCATCTCACAAGAGCATACTGAAAGTTAACTACAATTTAAACCTAGATCCTCTGGTTCTTAATTACCATGTAGTAACTGTACAGCACTGCAGCCTTAAAAATAATTTAGTAATGAGTTACTAAAGACATGACCTCATTTTATTCCCAGTAGGAATTTTAGAATGTGAAAATGTTCCATTTCATCTATTTTCTGAAATAGAATAATTGTGACTAACTAATTAGCAGTAGTTAACTGACATGGATTTAGTTTAGCCAAAGCTTTATCTACAGTATATTTACTACAGCAATAAAGCTTGCTGCAGATGATAACGCATGGTAAAACGAAAAGACTCTGCTCCCTAATCAATATATTTATGTCATAACGGGAAACAGCTAGAAGGCTTGAGAACAGTTTATCACATCACTCCTGGAGATATAATTGAGCAAATGCTATCAAAGACAGTTGTGGTACAAGATAAATAGATAATGAGAAGTTAGCAACATTTTTTCAGCTCATAAGAGAAAGGAGCAGGGGTGGGGAGAGGGGTGAAAGAGAAATACAAGGTATTCCTAGATATACATTTACAGCATTCGTGCATCTGTGTGCACATCTATGCTCAGTTTCTTGTATCTTATGCAAAATAAGATGAGTTAGGAGATTTGAGGACTTAATTAAAGTAAGCACGTGGGTACTCTTCCTTCACTGGGAAATAATTAAATAAACGAGACAGGCAAATTCCAAACCCATGAGATGCTCTAGCCCTCCCTTTAGTGCCTCTGCAGCAGATTTAACACAGGATTTGATTGTTCATTTATTTATTTATTTAAAATTTTTCCTTCCCACCCCATGTCCTTTTATCCCACATTTGCTAGCAGCTGTACACAGTGGATGTCAAAAGCTACTACAGCTGGGAGGCACAAACTCCCAGCTAACAGTCTTTTGCATGCACCCAGTCAGATTAGTTGCAGGAAACAAGCTCATGTAGGCAGTTGAAGCTTGGTCCTTTGATGGAAGGTTTAGTTCCTGTAAGGATTTTGGGATTTGACCCAGGACAAATAACAGTCTCACAGCTAGGTGACCACTGCACAATGCTCATGGTGGCTTCTCTGTGGTGGTCTACTGAGCTGAATACCTCCAAGCTCATTTGGAGGCATCTCCAACGGCCCTGGCCTCAATGTGCTCTCACTCAGATGCTTAGAACTGCAGTGTTCAGCATTCAACCAGTTCAGGATTGGTTTCAAAAGTGGCCTTGGACTTGGAGACCCTCAGGCATATAAAGAGGTGGAAAGGCACCCACAGATATTTTCAGTAACATGCTGCACTTTGCTCGTGGTGAGGCGGGAGCTTATGGGATTTTAGAATCCCCCTAGGCATCTGCTTATCTATCCCAGTGGGTAACTAGGTATGATCTTGACCTGTAGACACTACAGGTGTGAAGGACTTATTTTCCACGAAAGGGTTTTAGCAAGAAATACATCAGTCAAAACTATAAACTCTTTGACTTGTGAGTCAGCTGATACCAGCCTAAAAAGGCTCTTACATGTTCAGTGTCTTTTTTTGATTGTACAGCTATTTTGGCATAGGCAGATCTCATCTTAGGGACTTTTAATGCTTCCTCAGGTGGGACATATTGCATAGCATTTCTGATCCAATGTATGTCCCTCTTTGGCTGCCAGGACTTTGATCCAGTTAAGTGCTTTCAGGGTTATGCTTGGTGCATCAGGCAAAAATGTAGAGGGAGGGAGTGTGCTAGCTTGTCTGTTTTCCTTCCACTAATATCCCGGTGACATTCACCTGGCATATGGTAAATATAGGTTCATCACAGTTTTTTAAATTACCTGTTATACTGGTGCTTCAGAACGTACATGTGTCCTCTGCTAAAGGGGTTTTGAAATTTTACTTTGCAAGAGAATGCCCACCCCTGAGGTTATGAAGAAGGAGCTATGAGGTGAGCCAGAGAATGGTATGCTTAGCTACATCACACTGAATATTTATAAATGTCCTTAGAAGAACACAGGTGAGCAACAAGTCTCTTCTCTCACTAAAATTGAATGTCACACTCTTTTGATACTGTGAACTTTTTTTATATGCACTGGAACCATTTCCATTGGAGGTTCTGAACATGATCCTAACCCGTGGCAGAGTGCTTCTGCCTGAGCCTGAGACAGGTTTACGGGAGCTAAGAGCGTAATTCTCTGCCTAGAAGAGGTAGTTGAACTGAGGTATAGCTTAATAAAATCATTCTAATAAAATCTTTGAAAGAAGCCAAGCCAGGCTGTATTTTGAAATAAAATGTAAATAAATTAGTCTTAAATGTATATCCTTCAATGACCTTGGCAGTACTAATTCTTTGAAACCTTGGCCTTTATTCACTTCTGACTGCCTTGCCAGTCATTTTCAATAAACAGCTAATCTAGGGTGAATATATTTTAAAACTGGGCTCTGACTCCACAGCAGGAGACCAAGCCTCTCAGTATGGCAGGGAACTGCGAAGGCTCCAGGGTCGTGAGTGGGAAATGAAATGTGACGTACAGCCATGATGTCAGGTGTTTCTGTGTTTGCTGCTCTACTCGTATTCCCTGGCAATAAATGCCCCTGGAACAGAACAGGCCCAGTACCACTCAGGACAAAGTATTTTCAAGTCCTGTATTTAGGTGATTCGAAGTTTTAATAGGCTTGCCTTCCATAGCATCATAGAATGGCTTGGTTTGGAAGGGACCTCAAAGATCATCAAGTTCCAACCTCCCTAAAGCCAACAAGGGCACCTTTCACTAGACCAGGCTGTTATACATGTATGTGTTTGTTTTTATTTTTGTAACTGATCGGAGGAAACAAGAAGTCACAGGCACTGAGCTCAGTATACCCCTAGTCCCACTGTCCTACAGTTCTGTCCTTTTTCATAGACACAACATGACCTTCAGGACACATCCAGTCTTTTCTTCTCAGTTCTTGTGTTTATGTTCTGTGATCATAGTTGGAGCCCATAGGTGACATTCATACAACTTTTAACGGGCTTCGGTTTGAGTAACAAATGCTTGTTACGGCAATTCCATCTCCTTGCTAGTCAGGGCAATGTGTAAAAAGGCAATACATCATTGTATTTGGAGATGGTGGGTTTTGAGCATCTCTCTTGCATCTAAAATTTTTCTGGGCAGGACAGCTGGGGACCTGGTTGGGATCTGGTACCACATGTAGCCCCATTGCTACTCTGAGAGGGCCACAGCTGCTAGGGAAATTGAACAGCAGAGTATTCTAGCAGGACTGGGAAGGGGCGATTTCTAAGCTCAGACACTGAATTCAGCACTCTGGGAGCAAGATCGTGCATTCAGGCTACGCTTGCATTGAACAGGGCATTCCTCAGCTGGGTGGGTGGTGAGCGAATCAGCAGTGCTCCACTCCACTCAGACCCAGGTGTGCTGGTGTGAGTGTCACTAGCAGAGGGTACTGAGTCAGCTCTCCAGGCAGTAGTCCTTTCCTGATGGCTAGCTCTTGTTTTTCGGACGTGCTAGTGAAATATCTGTTCCCTTACAAGAGGCAGTGAGATGCTGACAGCTTCACTGCTCTGCAAGATGGTTCTTGACCGGCATTTCAGAGCTGCCAGGGCTGCTGCTAGCGAAAAGTACCTGCAAAAGAGGGGAAATTTTATTGCTACTGTGTTTACAGATAATGTATCACGTATCAGCTGGTCAGTGGGAAAGGCTGGGACTTCAAGTGGAGTACTGTGGGTAAAAAAATCTTTTTTTTTCTCTAATAAAAGCAGATGCACCCTCTCAAGTATCTATTTGAATTTATTTTTTGAAACAGTCATTAAGCATATCTGAGATATGCAGGATGAGTTTGTGTTGAGAGTCATATATTTGGTAAAAAATATAAACAGGTAGGGATATATTCTGGTTGACTTCCTATTTTTATGGCACCACTCTAACAACCTTCTGCTGCCAATATGCATATCCTAGAATATAAACACGCTTTCCTTTACCCTAGCAAAAGCCCACATTCCTCAGCTACCTTGTAGATGGGAAACTACCTGGATTTGCTGCTGCTGTTTGTTATCCAAAGCAAGGACATCCTGTGTTGGCACCTCATGACTCTCTATTGTGCTCTGCTTTAGCATGTGACTGTGCATGCTGAATGCTGGGGACAATTTGGCTATTCACACAGCCCTGCCATGGAGGCCTTGCTGCTCGTTCTGCACAAACATTGATCTTTTCAAACAATCAAATCCATAGATGTCAAGGCCAGGGATTTGAAAAGGGTGAAGCAAAGGATCTATTTGGCAGCTTAATATTCTCAGTAAGGCAGCCTGCTGGTCAAAGTGCATAATGAAAACTTCTTTGCGCTTAATGATATTTCAATAGAAAGAGCTGTGATTGCAGCTAGGACTGCAGCTAGAACAGTTGTTGGTTTTCTCTTCAGCTGCTGAAGTCTCTTTAAGGCAGCCATGGCCATCAGCTTGCCTGGTGTAAATACTAGTGCATCTTGCAGGGCAATCTGTAAAGTGAGAATAAAATCACAGTTTAACTTCTGTAATGCAGTACAATTTGTGTGAGTGGGTATATTTTGATATACAAAAAGAAAGAAGATTCCGCAGCAGCAAAAAGGTGCTGGAGCGCATCCAGAGAAGGACAAAAGCTGGTGAGGGGTCTGGAGTACAAGTCTTGTGAGGAGTGGCTGAGGAAGCTGGGGTCGTTTAGCCTGGAGAAAAGGAGGCTCAGGGGTGATCTGATCACTCTCTACAACTACCTGAAAGGACGTTGTAGCCAGGTGGAGATCTGCCTCTTGTGCCAGGCAACCAGCAACAGGACAAGAGAACACAGTCATAAGCTGTGCTCAGGGTGGTTTAGCTTGGACATTAGGAAGAACTTTTTTACTGGAAGGGTGATTAGACGCGGGAATGGCCTGCCCAGGGAGGTGGTGAAGTCACTATCCTTGGAGGTGTTTAAGCAAGGACTGGATTTGGCACTTAGTGCTACGGTCTAGTTGACAAGCTGGTGTTCGGTCATAGGTTGGACTCGATGACCTCAGAGGTCTTATCCAACCTAACTGATCCTGGATCTCTTTGGCGGTAGCTTCCTCCTGCCAGTCGCAGCAGCTGCAGGCAGCAGGTTGGTTGCGCCTCTCCGCACCGAGCCGGTGCCACGCGGTGTCAGCCAGCACAAGTGGCAGCACCGGCGTGGGGCAGGCAGCACCGAGGTGCAGCAGCACTGCAGAGCCAGGCTGCCCACCAGCATACAGCCGGTGAGGGTCTGACCGAGGGGCAAGCTCGGGGGCGGCTCACCCNACGGGCGGCGCCTCCGCTGCCAGCCAGGCGCCGGCGGGGGCGGGCGTCGAGCTAAGTCGGGCCGAGCCGGGGCAGTCGCGACGGGCACCGGGACAGGCGCGAGGCTGCCATGGAGCCCCCGAGGGACCAAGGTAGGGCGGGGGGTGGCCGCTGCCGCTGCGTCCCGGGCGAGTGGCGGCGCTGGCGCTGGTGCTGGCGCGGCGGGGGGGGGGGTGGCCGCTGCCGCTGCGTCCCGGGCGAGTGGCGGCGCTGGCGCTGGTGCTGGCGCGGCGGGGATGGCGTTGGCTCTCGCAGCCCTTTGCTGCTCGGCCCGGACTTGCCCTGCCCAGCCGGGCCGGGCAGCGCTGGAGCCCAGGGGGATGCGGAAGGGGCTCCCCACGGCCTGGGGAAGGCTGCGCCGGCCGTCGGCTCGGGAAATGCGGAACCGGGGCCGGGCGGTGGAGCACGGGGCGGCTGCCGGGCCCCCCTAGCCGCGGACGCACGGGCAGCGCATCCCGCCCTTCCCGCGGCGCTTCGCGGGTAGAGTAAACTTTCTGCTTTCACCCTGCAGTAAAAGTAAAGCTCTTCCATTTTACGAATGTGCAACTTTTGATTGACCAGCGCTGTTCGCAGGGTTTGTTCTTTTTTAATTCTCTCCAGGCCAGGGTTGCTCCGCAGCTGGCACAGCTCCGTTTGCGCAGCTGCCCCTCGGCCCCTGAGCGGCAGCTGGGCTGGCGACTCTGTGGCTTCGTGGTGCTTCACTGGTGTTTATTTTGCCTGGGAATACTGTTGTCCTGGCTGCCGTGGCTGCAACACTCTTCCTAAAACTTCGTGGTTTATTGAAACCCAAAAACCTTGGTACTGCTTGCCCAAGAGAGTAGGTGGTGCCCTGATGAAAACTGACCTGAATGCAAGCAAAGCACGTTCTCTTGCTGTATAAGTTTATCCCGCAGAGGTGTATTACATTTATCCAACCCATTCATGGATCAGTTGGAGCCTTTATGTGGTGTGGTACTGAACAGCACGCCAGCTGCTTTCCTCTAGATGGAGTAGGGCAGGCTGGGGTCACTAAGTTACCTGCAGTAAGCTGGCAGGGCTGTTTGGCCCAGCTCAGTGTCTGTGTTCTTGGGCTGATTTCATTCAGGGTTTTCCTGCTTGGCATGCTCGGGATGGCAGGAAGCGTGCACTTGGGGCAGGTGGGGTGTGGGAGGTGCACAAGCTGCAGGGAATGTACCCCTGACTCTGCCACGGTCAAGCTCTGTGCTCTGCTAGGTGAGCTGCTCCAGGCACCAGCTCCCAGTTAAGTGTTTCAAGGCTTGTGTAGTACACTTGTACAATTAACAATGACTTCTGAGTTTCTTTGTACTTAGAGAAAAGGTCAAGCTATTTTTGTCTAACCAGAAGGCAAGGTTCCTTCAACCGTTTTGAAGTCCTGTGTCTATCTTCAATATATATATAAATTAAAAAAAAAAATAAAAGGAAAGAAAACACCCCCCAAACCCTGTTCTTGGGTACTAACAAACAGAATTGTGCCAGAAAATAGCACAACTGTCAGTTTGATCAGAATTCCAATTCCAACTGCAGGAGCATTAAAACTGATTTCAGGATTTGTCCCAAAGATTTTGAGGCTCTTCTATAAAAAAGCAAAAACTTTTTCTATAAAAAGTTTATTGCAACTGCAGAGTCTTGAACAACTTCTGATGGGAAAGGAGAGTAAAGTAGCATGATCTTTTGAAAAACTTTAGTGACAAGCCTGACGCTCTTTAAAGGCTCGTTTTGCCATTGTACTCACTTCTTTACAAAATGCTTTGTACGAACAGGGTACAGCACCTCAGGATGTTTATCAGAATTTTGTACCTCGTGTGATGTAAGGGGCTGTTACAGAGCAAGCATGGTGCAACACCTTCTTCCTCTGCCTTCTTGTTGTAGTAATTATGCTGTTTTCTCTTCATGGTGAGGTGGAGATCTGCAGGTACAGTGGGAAAATTTAGAATAGTCAACACACTTGTGCTAGTTAATTAATGGCTTCTAATACCCTGCCAATTAGACTTCAAAGACCACCTTCCTTGGCAAACTGGAGTGCTTGCATTGGAAATTCTGCTTGATGATAAAATATTATTACTCACTAAAGCCAACATATGTGATTAAAGTCCAGGCTGCCAGGTCCTGTCTCTGGGGCTGGCTTAAACACCCTGGATTGCCTCTTCAACCAGAAATTAATTTGTTTAAATTTGCAAGTCAGAGATTTCCCACTTTGTTCTTATGGTGACAGCTTTCTCCGATAGTGAAATTTAGGAGATAGGAAGAAAATCTAGATTATGGTTAAGACTGCAGCCATAGTAGACAAGGCTAACGCTCCAGGTGTAGAATGTACTTAAGTCTCTCCTCTCGCTTTAGCAGTAGCAGTCAGGTTTGGCAGCACTCCTTAAAAAGTTGTTACTAGCCTACCACCAGCAGCATCAGAACCGCTGAGCAACTTTTCACTTGAAATGTCTTTGTTTTCAGCAGAGGGATATTTGGACTGGCTGGATGGCCCCATGTGATTCTCAGTGTACTCCAGCAGCTCTGGAAATAGGGCTCCAAGCACTTGGAGCCTCTTGCTCTGTGATTACAGGCGCCAAAGCAGTAGTGTTGGCTCAAGCCAAATGGATATAATACTACCATGAGATGAGGAGTCCCTTGTTCTGTTGCTTTGCTTGAACTTGTCGTAAACAAAAGTCAGATTCACTATCTGGACTTAGTTGCTGAATAGATTAATAACTGCAGTTGTGCTTTCACAGAGATGCTGTTGTCCCCTTTGCCTCCCTACTCCCACCATCCCCTGACCTCCCCCCCCAAACAAAAAAAAAAATCAAACCACAACCACACCTGATTTTGCTTTCAAGAAGAGTGTCACTCTGACTTGCCACTGTTACTGTCAGTGCTGGTACAGTTTATCAGTGGAAAAATAAGGATGAAGCTGCCCCAACAGTGGAAGCTGTGTTCTGAATGAGGAGATTGTGCCACTGAGCAGTCTCATGAACACATGCACCACAGCACAGTTATCTGGTAATATTCCCTCTCCAGTGTTGTGTTCAGGGGTTCCTGTTGTGCTTCAGAAATACTTCACTTATGTAACCTGGTGTCTTTCAAAATCTTAAGGCTTTTGTGGTACTTAAAAGGAGTCCCAAAACACTACATGTGATTTCTTGAGAGACTATGTAAGCCTTTCTTTTCCTAGAGCCTTGACTTGCACTTTTGGGCTGACAGAATGGACTTGAATGTTCTTTTTTGTGCAGAAAGAACTTGTTGCTGGCAGTAGGACAAGATTTCCCCCATTGGACAAAGCTGCACCTTTTCCTACTGCTTTATTTGTTTTTTTATCACTAGATAATTGCAGTACTGTAGGTATGAATTTTTTTTTTCACTTAATGTGCAATTGTTAAATTAAACACTTGTAAGTAAATACAAGTGGGCAGCTGTTGTGAGAACTGCAAAGGAAGAATGATTTCACTGAGCCGAGTGTCTGTAACAGTGACTTGAAGGTGACAAAAATATCAGAAGACTTATGTGAGTAAGCTGCTTGAACAGCAGCAAGCTTTCATTTATTTTGCATGAAAAACTGTATTGATGGGGGAAATCTTGTTCTGACTCAGGCTGAGGGTCCCAACTTGATGGGGTGACATTCCGTGAGTTATTTAGTGGCATTGCTGTCCTCTCCTCTCAGCCAGTGCATGAACGAGGTACAGAAATGCGGGGGATCAGTGCACCGTGTTGGAGGGACGCTGGAGCCAGCTGATGCACAACTGTTGGGTGGGCAGCTGGAGGCTGGAGCAGTGTCAGCTGTTCCTGCCTTCTCCAATGCTTGAGCGTTGAAGGGTAACTTGAACTCTTCATTCATACTCACACCCACTTCAGTAGGATATGGAAGAGGGGGCCAGCCCAGTGCTCCAACTGTGGAAAGAATCTGTTGCTTGTGGTATGCATGGATCTTTTTCCCTGTTCCCTACAACGAACGCTGTCACAAGCAGTCAATACAGTCCTTCACTTAGCCAGAGTAAGGTCTACTCTCAGACCTTTTGGCACAGTGAAAGCTTAGCTAAGGATCTATGTCCTTTGATCCTCCAATGAAGCCAAGCTGTAACTGCTTGGGGCTTTTAAAATCCGACTTGAAACTGATGCAATTCCTTTTTGTTCCAGTTTCCCACACTTTGAAGCAGCCCACGGATTCCCCTTTCTCCCACTGCAGATGCCCACCAAAGCAGTGGGAGGCCTTGGAGGCTCAGGCTGACATTTCTGGCCTAAAATAAAGCACTGCACCTTGGCTTTGGTTTAAGAATGCACTGCTGCAGGCTGAGCAAGTGCCTTGCTCTGCTTGATCTGGGTGCTTTATGGGTAAAGTGGGAACACCTGGTTTTCATGGCTGAAAGTTGGCTGCCATATGTTAGCACCTCTCCTGGCCTGGGCACTAGTGCTATGAGCTGTGCCAGGAGGCTGCAGAGCACAGCCCCTTCTATCTGCAGGGCATGTCATTAACCACATACTGCACTACTCTGCCTTGGAAATGTTATCTCTATTCATTTTTATCTCATTCATATCTCTATTCATGCTCCTGTCTATCGTGTATGTACATTTTTCCCCCGTTGCCTTCTACAGCTGCTGAATACAGCAGCCTTTGACTAACAACTTCTGCTGTGTGAGCCAGATGTCAGTATAGTCCCAGGAGGAGCCGGGTGATGAAGGAAATGAGTGTTGGGGCTTCTGATGCTTTCTGCCATGTCCTGACCCTGCTAGGTAAGGACACCTCAAAAGCTGCTTTGGCTGCCCTGAGTGTTGTAAAGGCTGGGGAGGCTTTGTCCTCTTTCTTCACAGCTATTTGCTCCTTTAACAGGAAGATGTCCTGTCAGTTTTTATTAGCAGGGAGTCCCTCAGCCAGCACAGAGAAATCTTGCAGGAAGACAAGGGACTAGATTTGCCATGTAAAATCAGTGAGCTTTGTGGATTGCTGGATTGCTTATTCCTGAGGGTGCTGGAAACTGCTGCAGGTAAGGGAGGATATATGCTATATCTCTTCAAAAGGTGATGTTTCCATGGCAGCAGATACAGTGCAGGGAGTGTTCTTGAAAGCCAATGTTTTCTTGACCAATTTTCAAAAGAAAATAACCCAGACTCCTCCTTCTTAATTTAATAGGAGAGAGCAACAGTGTCATTTGCTGAGCCCTGTGCAGCAGACACCTGATGGGTGTGGGGTGTTTGTGCTTTTACGAGATGGTCGCCTCCAGGTAGGAGGATGATGATGACCCTGCTGTTGCCTCCACTGGAGTCTTTGTAATGTGGGCACTTCTGATTTGAGATTTGCTGTATGGAGGAAGGGAGGTGTTTACCCTTGTTCTTTTAATATCCTGCAGTGAGTAAGCAGAAAAATGTCAAACAAAGGGTGACTGAAAGGGAAAGGAAGCATTAAGTGAGATTAAGCACTAAATTGAAATGCTCTTGTTCAGCCAACACTGTCACTCTGTGTCAGCTTCAATTTAAGTCTCCGGAGGGACAGCTTTCTCTCCTGTTGAAGGTGGTGAGTCTCTTCAAAATTGCTCATATTTGGGTGTGTTAGCCAGAGTGATTGGGAACTTTCACTCAAAAATCTTGTATTGGCAGACAGGCTTTCTACTGTAAGCCTTCTCTTTTGAAAAGGGCTGCAGTAACAGACCAGCTACCCATAACTTTCTAAACTGGATCTCTCCTGAAGGTTCAGGGTCACTCCTGCCATTTCTTCTTACTTGTCTTCCTCCTTTTCCTCTGCCTCTGGTTAAGGGAGCGGAAGTGGAAGAATATGCAGCTGTGTGTTGGCTTTGGCTGTTTGGTAGGATGATACCATGAGCTGGGCTAACTGGTCTGGAGTATCCTTGCCTTGCAATGAAAACACTTATTTCTCGCAGAGGTGTAGATGGCTGTATGGATTTTCTGCTAGTACAAGTACAAGTGGTGGCAATCAGCTGGATGAGTCTGCAGCCACTTGTCCCTGAGTGGGATGGGGGGGGCAGCACAGTGCAGCACTGGCTGCCAGCAAATGCTGGTGTGTGGAAAAATGCTCATTGTGCTGTTACTTGCTCCTGAGCAGAAAGGATTGATGTTATCTAGAGAGAAACCAGCACTACTGTTGTGGTGTGACTGCTATCATTTAAAGAGGCAGCTTTCCTGTTTTGCAAGCTGACTTCTCTATTCCAGAGTGTGAGAGCAGAGCAATAAGTGTCCTTGGATGCTGACTGACAGTGGAGTGGCCCAGCAAATGCTGCCTTGGCCAAGCCTGGAATGCTCCCTTTTCTGCAGAACTGAGCTCTATAGGAATGTGCTGTGCCACATGTGGTTTGGAGTGACAGGCTTCTGAACTGCCCCTCTCCTGCTTATAGCCTTCCAGCAGAACAACAAATGTGTGCTGTGCTTAAAAGCTTCTTAGATAAAGAGGAAGCACATTTGGTGTGTATATATGGAAAGAAAATCTGTTTATTGTTAGTGTAATTGAAATTTTAACAATCTAATTCAAGAATTAGTTTAGGAAAAGACTATTATGCAGATGAAGTCTTAGTAATAATAAAGATAACATACAAACTTAGTTTCTACACGTTTTTCTTGGTGTTTTACTCATCCTTCCCCTGTCTTCTGAGGGTGGTAGTATCATTTTGGTGGTGGCAGGGGTATTAGAGCAAGTTGTCATATTGTGACTCCTTTTCTGGGAGGAATAGGATGGTGGTGGTTTCTTCCTCACTGTAGGATCCACTGGAATCCTTGGCACGTTTACTTTTTACACATCTGTTTCTTTCATGGCTTTGCAAGCTCTGTGTTACATCCAAATCTATTATATAAAATGCCTTTTATATATGTTAGATATTATTCCTTTGCTCTCTGTTATCTCTAAAATAGTTTTGTTCAACTGCACATCTCCACTGGTGACTGATGACTCTCACAGCCATGAGATCTCCATTGCCAGCCCTCTACTGTCTTACTTGTACCATGCCTGTACTCTCACATCCTGTGTCTCTACTCTGAGACACACCAAGTAAAACAAAGCCACAGGCAAATTAAGAAGGGTTGAGACAGAGCAAGCCTGACAAGTCACTAGTCCTGGGACCTTGCAAGCTTGGCTCAAAGCTTATGTCCTGTCACTAGCAATGGCAGTGGTGTACTGTGGAGTAACAAAGAGGCTGGGGAGCACTTGCAGCTTGTTGGGGGTGGTGGGTCAGGCAAGCAGAGGCAGAACAGCAGATATTTTTCCTGTTTTGCTTTCCCTTGTCTAGCAGCTAGAGGGAAGTGGTGCTTCATCAGAACCCCCTAACCCCCGGATAGACATGAAAAGATGTGCCAAGGGAGGCAACCAGGGCTGGAGTTGGTGTTTTCAGACAGGTGCTCCTCCTGTGCTTTGCTAGGATTGGAGCCCATGCTTGGCAGTGATGTTGGTTCATGAGAAAAACCTTGAAAAGGTTGAAAACAAAGGTTTCTAAGTAGTGTTTCTTAACTGCTCTTTAGCCTGGAAAAGCTGTGCACTGGGAATGTTGCTCGTGTCTGTTTTGCGTTGTTTACTTATTGCCTGAAGGATTTTAATTAAACTACTAGCAGGGGTCCCAAGATGAGCAAGAAGTGGTCCTACTCATCTCTCTTTGTTCTCTGCCTAAACGTGTTCTCATGCCATCATGACATAAGAAAGTCTTGATTAATTTGATCAGGATAGCAGAATTTGAAAGAAACTCCCCTTATGCTTCCGCTCGAGTCATCTGTGTCTGATGTTCATTGCAGTGTTCTACAGCAGTCCAGCCCCTGAGAATAACACAGTAGTGGTGGACATTTGCAGCTGCTGCCAGTACAGGCTGCCTTTGAAGAAGGCCATTTCACTGAACTCGCATCTTCTGATACCCTGTAGTCTTTGCAGAGTACATCAGAGTCCTGATGTGTCCCTTGCTTTTCCTCACACAGGTTCCCAGGAATGGACAAGGACTTGCCTATAGGCATTTTTAAAGAATCTGTCCTTTACGTGGGAACCAGTACTTCCTACTCAAAAGAAGAGTCGGGGTTATGAAATGGGCCCAGCTCACACTGGCTGGAGTGCACCTTTCTCTCTAGTGCCTGTATTGTTCTGCAGGAGAGAAATCCCTTCAGCACATCTCAAAAGTGTTTTGCCTACATCTGAGGAGTCTTGGGAAGCAGGCTGAAGGCAGAGCAGAAAGCCCCCAGATCAATCACTGTTTTTAACCTGCTGGCTGCTCAGAGTGCTTTGATTACTGCTGGCAGAGGTTAGTTCTGTGCCTGCACTTGGACAGGCCTCGGTTTGTGTGAGCGGATCACACGCCGCTGTGCAGGCTGTTTCCATAGCACCAAAAAAATCTGCGCCAGGCAGTCCCTGAAGAGGCTTTGCTGAGCAGCTGACGTGCGTTCAGGGATGAGGAGCATCAGAAGTAGTACCAGCCTAGGCATGGGGTGGGAATGGAGCCTGATTTAAATATTGACTTTCCTGTTGCCAGATGTCACTGTCTTGGCAGAAGGAAAACAGGCTGTTTTACTGCAATGTGCTTTGCTTGGAGCTGTGAGCTCTTAAAAGCACCATTCATGCTCTGTTTCGTTTCCTCAACAAGCCACTTGCAGTGTTGTGCTCCCAAACTGTTGTGGTTTTTTTTTAACAGGAAATTTGTTCTTCAGTGAAAGGAAAGACCTGAAATGACTTATTGTCTTTCTCTTAAAACTACTCTGGTGCCTGCATGGCAGATATTTGTTTTACCTTCTTGTGCTTTGAGTTGTGACAAGCCCTTGTGTCTGCTGCCTGGGCAGACTCTTCAGGTGCTGTGCAGGTCTGGTATCCCAAGTATGTCATATATGAGCCCTCAAGAAAGGGATGGGTCCACCTGCTGTGTTCAGAGCATTGCCATGTGGTCTGTCACCACCTCTGGAGACACTTGAAGGAACAGGGGACAGAAGTTCCTGCAGAGGACCCCAAAGACAACTGTCTGGACATCTGAAAAAGGTCACAACCCCAGCTTGCCATTGTCTGAAATGGCAAACTGGTGTTGTGCTGCTGCTTGCCAGGCAGATGTTTATCCCCGATCTTCTTGTTGAGCAAGACTGAGCGCATTGTGGGTCTGGCTACCTACTTCTTCTAGGTCTTAGGCCACTGTTGGATCCCTGCACGCTATCTTTTCACACTAGCTCCTGGTCCAGGGTGTGTGGGGACCTCAGCCCCAAGCTTGGGCTGGGGGGATGCATCCCAAACCCAGATTAGGATGTGTTGGGGGGATCCTGTGTGTCATAGAAGTTGTTGTTTATGTAGTTGAACTGCAAAAACTCCACTTCTAGCTGGCTGCTGCTGTCATATGATTTAAGTGCAGTAATTTGGAAGGAGGGGAAGACTGTGAAGCATTACTATTCTTTTCTCTAATAAAGCAGTCCTTAACTGCAGCAAAGGTATATTTTAGATACCCACTCTAAACCTGCTTGTCTGAAAACTCTGATGAAGGAATAAACAGTGGCTGCTACCATTTAAATACCTGTTTGTAGCACTCAGTCTTAAATACTAGCCTTCCCTAAAATACACCTGAATTTCTTAGTGCACTTCTAGTAAATGCTGAGGTACAACAGAGACACCTGTCTGTACTTTG
Source organism: Cnemophilus loriae (assembly GCA_013397755.1). Lineage (NCBI taxonomy): Eukaryota > Metazoa > Chordata > Aves > Passeriformes > Corvidae > Cnemophilus > Cnemophilus loriae. The sequence goes on from VZTF01004030.1 coordinate 1,399,929, forward strand.
TGAAGTGCTCCTTGAGCTTTGTATATCGATCTCATTAACACTTGATGTAGCAAAACTAGTGTAGACATTAAGCAGGTAGTAGTACACTTCTTTGGTAAATTAAAATGCAATGGCTGAATGTCTCTTTTTGAATATAGTCTTGATTTTTAGATGCAAACAAATCTTGCTTTCCTGCCCTTCAGGTTAATCTTTAAATACCTAGTCAACTTTGTTGTTTTTGATTTTCTGAAGGAATCTCTGATTACTGTAGGAAGAAGAATTCGGTTTTGGACTGCGGTGTCTCCAACAGTTGATTTTTTTCCGAAGAAATCAGTCTATTGCAAGCGAATTCTTGGTTACTCAGTTCTAGCAGCCAGTGCTGCTGTTCAATATAAACTTGTTTAATTATGTTTAATATCAAAGGAGGAAAAAGCCAGCAGCTCACCAGGCACGTAACAAGTGCCAGAGAGGTGCTGCATGTATTGCAGGGCATGACCACTGTGTGCAGGGCTGCGTTAACTGCCCACTGATTGGGTTGGTTGGACAATACAGAACACTTCTGTAAAGAAGCAGGAGTTTCATGGTTTTGCTGGTGTATACGTGGGGGTCCTTGTTCAGGTTCAAACGTGGTTTTGAGGACTTGGTTTTAACAGTCCAGCAATCCTGCAGGAAAGGTAGTTGGTGCTCTCAGAGCACAGCTGCAATGGTAGGTGAGCCTTCTGCCTAATGCACCCCTCTGGGTGCATTGCTTAAAACACCAACTTGAGCTGCAAGTTGTTCACACTCTTAAGTGTGTAATTTGTTCCCATAAATTATTCTGGGTTAAGGCAACGTGTGGTACCAGTACAGGCTGGGGAATGCAGGGATTGAGAGCAGCCCTGCAGGGAATGACTTAGGCTGGTGCTGGTGGCTGAAAAGCTGGACATGAGTCAACAGTGTGCACTTGCAGCCTGGAAAGCCATAACACATCCTGGGCCTCATCAAAAGCAACAGTGGCCAGCAGGTCAAGGGAGGTGATTCTGCCCCTCTTCTTGGATCTCAGGGGATCTGACCTGGAGAATTGTGTCCAGTTCTGTGGTCCCTAGAACGGGAAAACCTTGGACCTGTTGAAGCAGGTTCAAAGGAGAGCCATGAAAATCATTGGAGGGGTGGAACACCTGTTGTATGAGGAAAGGCTGAGAGAGATGAGGTTGTTCAGCCTGGAGAAAAGAAGGCTCCAGGGAAATCTTATTGCAGCCTTTCAGTAGTTAAAGGAGACTTATAAGAAAGATGGAGACAGACTTTTTAGCAGGGCCTGTTGTGATAGGACGAGGGGTAATGGTTTTAAGCTGAAGGAGGCTAGCTTCAGACTAGATATAGAGAAATTTTTGACGATGAGGGTGGTGAAACACTGGAACAGGTTGCCCAGAGAGGTGGTGGATGCCTGATTCCTCAAAACGTTGGAGGTTTTAGGTGATCCACTGGACATTTGGAAGGTCCGATGGAAACACTGGATGGGGCTCTGAGCGACCTGATCTAGTTGAAGGTGTCCCTAGCTGGGGAACTGGAGTGAGATGACCTTTAAAGCTCCCTTCCAACCCAAACCATTCTAGGGTAAAACACAGATACTGACCAAATCTTTAAGTGGGAAGCTTACACCACCCTTAAAGGGTATTTGGGGCATCCTGCTTTGCTACCTTTGTGTGTGAATTGCAGATGAACATGAGTACTATGGTTCATGAGCAGCATGAGAATTAGTTTCTGCACATTTCTGAACAGTAGCAAGTGAAACCTGTTGGAGTTGATGCTTTGAAGCTGAGTGGTTTCGATTGGCTTCTGTGCCTGTCACTGTGCAGGTTTTTTGGCATGACAGATTTTTGGAGATTGTATAAGAAGGAAAACAACTTGAGTGTCAATGGAATCAGCAGAGTGATGTGCTGAGTACCTCCTCCGTGGTGAAGTGTTTTTGGGATAAATGGCAAAAGGGAGAGCTTTATTGGAGTGAATGTACAGTCTTCTTTAATTCTGTTTTAGCACACTGATACATGAAGTCTTTAGTATGCTTCTGTTTCTTATTTACAGTTCAAGTGCAAACTTCACCTTGGTGAATCCTAGAAACGTACTTCCCTCCCATCCCCAATGAAGAGCATTTTTCTATTCAGAAGCATCTTTTGAGAAAGTGAAAATATGAGAAGAAGGATACAAAAGTCAAAGCAAGACCTCTGTGTGTTGTCAAGAGGAGCTGAGAAGACTTTTTAGTATTTTTAGAAGGGAAAACTGATAAATTAAGGATTGAGCAAGTGTGAAATAGAATAACTTCTCTAGTCTTCCTGTTCCAAGGTAATGTTACTGGAGAGGCCTTGTTTCCCCTTCATGCAAGGTGGTGCCAGCAGCATTTCTGAGGGATGTGATGGCTTCTTAGTAATAATGCTGTATCACAGCTCCCTGCTACATGGCACACTTGTGGATTGACAACTGAGGACCAGCAGTATGCAAGGCAGTGTTTTGACTTCCGCCTCTCCAATATCCTGATCCAGTTTTTACCAGAATGAAAAACTGTGGATTGCATTATTCATAGCTCTTGAAGCTCTCAGTTATTCTGAGTTATGCTGATGGCTGAGCTGTGATGTGCTAAACCTGATGTAACAATAACCTGGGTACCAGGTAGAGCAGTCTTTAACCATACAGTTTGAAAAGTTTACCAGACTAATCTGATAAACAGAATGGATCCGTTAAACTAGAGCATGATCAGTACTCAGAATGGCTACGAATATATGTATTTTTTTGTTTGACATTTACAGTTGTGAAACAGGCTGTGTGGTGGATTAGCTTGTGCAATAAGGAATGATGCTAAACTTAGACCTCATTTAGCAGTGTAAAGCTTTATTCTTGGAGTTCACACTGATGTTCTGTTCCAGGTCAAATACTGGGAGGAGGCAACTTGTGGAACAGTGCGGTTCTGGAGCAGCTGCTCACTAAAATCAGTGGAGGCGTGCTTTGTTTACAAAAAGAAACCCAACCACAAACCCCAACATAAAAAACCCACAAACAACCAAAACCACATAAAACTAAAAAAAAACCCCAATCACCCGCTCCCCTTCCTTTCTTTCCTTTCCTGTCTACTTTTAGAGATGAAGCTCAATATCCTTAAAACTTTGGTCCCTTAAACCTGCACTTCTGTCCTCCTCCTGTAGTTTCCATCACATTAACTGCACCAGAATCAGGGAAAATGCCTGCCTGACTTTGTGTTCGTTAGATAGCTCTTTCCAGTTTTGTCCACTATCATATATTTCAGTAAAATGAATGGTTAAACTCATTGTACTTACCTTGCTGGGAAATAGATATGAGGAGCCTGGATGCTTATCCAAGGATGCTGATATTTAGGAAAACTTCCCTTTTTGTGGAATGGACTGGGACACAACTAGATTGTGCGTAAATATATTAATATTGCTTGGAGATGTTGACAGATTAGTACTTTCGTGATCTGAACCTGCGTAGGCTGTTGAAAAGAAAATACAGGTTGCCTGTAATGTCACCCAGCAGCAAAAAGTGGCATCTCATCAGTCTGATCTAATGGAAGTGGGTATGCTCAAGTCTTCTAGGACCTGGAAGTCCTTTAAAGCTTTGTATCTTTTTGTGGAATCATCACTGGACAAACTTTCTTGACCCTTTTCTTTGCCACCTTCAGCTTTTGGAGTGATTAGTGTTTTATGACGGTCTGTTGATTTATGTGACAGCAGTATCTCTCTAGGCTAACAGTTTCATTTAATTTACTGTCCTAGTGTGACTTAGAGTAGGGGCAAATGTCTCTTAACAGGATTTACTCAGCTCAAGCAGCATTAAAAGTCAGTCAAGGACATATCAGGATAAAATCTCAGATTACTTATTAATATAATGGCAACTTCAGTGGTTGTAACACTCTAAAGGTAGATGCATTATCTGCATTAGATTAGGAAAAGAAAAGCTGGTCAGTGCAGTTGGTTTGTTAATGAATTGCTGCTGGTTGCTGCATGTGCAGTTGCAGGATTCTCCCGCTTATCTCTTAAATGAGATTAAGAGCAGTGCAGAAGTATTCAAGCCCATGTCCCGAGTTTGTCCAGTTTGCAGCCCTGGCAGGATGTGTCCAAGGTCCTTTAAGTAGTGATAGCTATTGCTCCAAATCAGTTTGGAAGCACTGTAGGAATTGATGCTGCCCAGCTGGATGTGGAATTTAGCAGTATGGGCAAGCAGCAGCCACACTCCATCTGGAACAGGACACTTCAAGCACTACACAGTTGAAAAGGTGACTGGTAAAGTGCTGGACTTTAAAGGAATGGGTAATGTATCTTGTTTTGATGCTGCAGGGAAAACAACACAACTTATTCTGGGTTTTCAAGTGAGAGATTCCCAGTAAAAGTGAACTGCTGCACAAGTACTTCATACTGGCAATCTGGTGGTGTGCCATTAGCACTCCTTTGTTAGGTGTTACTTTCTTAAGTTTAGGAGGGTGCACTGAAGCTCTGCAGTGTGAGAAATGTAGATGAATAATAAGAGCTTGTCTTCATTATGGGCTTATCTGCTTGGAAAAGCTGTAACTGGCTCAGTGTCTACTGTCAGCTTTTAGGTACCTCATGGACAGGCTGGTTCTCTGAAGGGTTTGTAGCAAAACCCATGACTGGTTGAAGAAGGGGGATCAGGAGCAGATTCTTATGACCTGAGCCATTTCTGGGGCATATATGTCTGTGTATTTATCATACTAGTGCACTTTGCTGCTGACTAGGCGGAGTTTTACAGTTTCACAGATATTTCACATTATGCTCTCAGATAAGCCAAGAGCAAAAATGTTAATAGGATTTCTATACAGCTTCCTACCTTTAGTTGCTTGTCTTTGAGGAACTGTATGTTAAGTTTTATGTAATTACACTTGTTTGGCAGTACAAGTCAAAATCGTAAACTTACTTAATCAAGTCCTGAGAAGGGAAAAAAACCTGATGGTTTGCCATTATTGCTAAGCAAAAAGCTGATCTTTATCATGGACAGCTGAATAAGGTGCTAGGCTACAGCAGGAGTGCACCTTAACCATGCAACCAGTAACTTGCGTGTGGTAAAATTAGCACTGCTTCTAGAAAATGTCACTCCTCCTGGTGTTATGTGTGCATCCTTTGTGGAAGCCCACGTGAAGCTTACTGTGCTCTGACTATTTTGGAGAGGTTTGTGTGGTTGAACAAAAAATTACTGTGCCCTGAGCAGAGTACTGGGAGAGTCACTTACTCTCCCAGTGCTTCTGAAGGGCAAGCTGACATCTCTAGATGAACTGACATGTGTTTGGAAGCTTTTGTGTCAGCTTTTTTCTGGACTGAGGAGCTTTGCTAGGGGAACCTGAGAGCATGCACTAGAGAGAGTTGCTGGAGGAGTAAAGGAAGCTGCACTGGAGTGGATGAAAAATAAATTGAGGAGTCCGAGAAGGGAACTCAAAGACTTAACTTGAGCCTAGTTTCCTTGGGCTCATGCAATTGATAAAGGGTAAAAAGAGGCTCCTGCTGAAAGGCAGCTTTAGCTCAGTAACACCAATAACTTATTTGTCTACTGCAACTTTTTCTTCCTGTACAAGAGTGAACTCTTCCTGCTGCAGAGGCATACATTCACTTCCCTTCTGGTGAAGGGGTGTCAGGGGGAAGTAGATGGCTTTTGTACTTGCCAAGAGCTGCTTCTGTGTCTGGAGTCACATGTCAGGCCCAAAAAGTTGCTTGCTCATTCATTTAGTGAGCAAAATGTAAGTCTGTCTCTTTTATGGAAATACAGGAGATTTTTTTTCCTCTCCCAGAATCTGTCCCAACTGGTCAGCTACCTTTTTTCTGCAGCCTCTTAACAGAAACCAAAGTAGTCTCTACTGTTGCAAAGGCTTTTGCTTTGCTTGTCAGCCATCACAATACTCCTATACAGTGGGGAGATGTGCTGAAGTGAAAAGTCTGCCGTGAAGTCTCTGTCCATACCTCATTTTAGAAAATATATGAGAAAGTGGAACTTTATTTTGTCAGCAGGTAGGTATTTGCAAATCTACTTCAGAAGATGGAGGATGGGCCACAGACCTCACCTAAGGAAAGGTGCCAGGACCCCTTCTGTTCCTGAAGAAGAGAGGTCCCTGGAGGATCCTTGGAGAATCTGGGGGAGCAGCCTATGATTTATTACAGCCATTGTGTTGATCACAGGATGGCTGAGGTGGGAAGGACCTCTGGAGGTTCAACCCCTCTGTTAGGGCAGGGCCACCTGGAGCTGGTTGCCCAGGACCATATCACAGACTGGTTTGAGTTGGAAGGTACCTTAGAGCTCATCCAGTTCCAACCCTCAGGCATGGGCAGAGATGCCACCCACTAACTAGATCAGGTTGCTCAGGGCCAACCTGGTCTTGAACACTTCCAGTGATAGAGTGTCTACCACTTCTGGGCAACCAGCATTCCAGTGCCTCACCACTCTCCGAGAAAAGAATTTCTTACTAATGTCTAATGCAAATTTCTCCTCTTTTAGTTTGAAACTGTCCTGCCTTGTCCTGTCACTATCTACCTGTGTAGAAAGTTGTTCTTTCTCTTTTTCAAGTCCCCTTAGGTACTGGAAGGCCTCAATGAGGCCTCTCTGGAGTCTTCTTCAGGCTGAACAACCCCAACTTTCTCAGCCTGTCTTTGTAGGATCTCTCACGGAGAGACCATCTTTGTGACCCTTCTCTGGACCAGCCCTAGCAGGTCAATGCCCTTCTTTGCTGAGAACTTCAGAGCTGGATGCAGTGCTTTAGGTGGTGTCTCACAAGGGCAGTGTAGAATCACCTCCTTTGACCTGCTGGTCACTCTGCTTTCAATGCAGCCCAGCATGCGTTTGGCCTTCTGTGCTCTAAGTACACACTGGTGGCTCATGTCCAGCTTTTTACCTACCCAAGTTCTCCTCTTCAGGGCTGCTCTCATGGGCTTCTCCCAGCCTGTACTCGTATCTGGGATTGCCCTGAGCCAGGTGCAGCACCTTGCACTTGGACCTACTGAACTTGATGGGGTTCTCATGGGCCCATTTCTCGAGTTTGTCCAGGTCCTTCTGGATGGCATCTTGTCCTTCTGTTGTGTCACCTGCACAGCTCAGCTTTGTGTCATCTACAAACTTGCTGAAGGTGCAGTTGATGGCACTATCTGTGTAATTGATAAAGATATTAAAGACCACTGGTCCTTGATATCCATGTCCATGGACTGTGTCCAGATGACTTTTGAATACCTTCAAGGCTGGATTTTGTGAAGTACTTACCCTAAACCCTTGTTGCTTGCATCAAATTGTGTGCTGCTTGGTTGCTTCTGTATTTTGTACTTCTGCCTTTGATAGTAAATGATGGAATTTCTATGCTACACCAAATCCAGGCATGAACTTGGTAATTACATGGTGGGAGCTACTGTGTGCCACAAGCACTGAAGATTCTGTCAGTATTATTAAGGTACTGCTAAGACTACAGATGGTGCTTTTTTGGTGATTTTTTTATTTTTAGATATCACAACATGTGATTCAGCTTAATGTGTAATCAAATCTACTTTGTTTTTAAAACCTCAGTATCAATTTCATGGTGGGACCTGGTACCATAGAGTGGGGATGGTGGACTTTTCTGGAGCTGCTTTTCAGACATGGAGGCTCTGGGATGCAATGTTAAAAGAGGGAAGTTTGCTTTAAGAGTGCAGAAAAGCAGACTTGTCATCTGAGGGAGGCTGAGAGTCACTCCAATCGGAGTCAGTCGAGTAGAACTTTATTGGATTGCGAGGTTACGTACTAAAACTTTGTTTGAAACAATCCCATTTCTTCACTGCAGTCTTTTCTTCCTAATCTTTCCCAGCTATCATCTAGCTGCAGCTCAGCACTGTTTCTTCATGTTTTTGACAGGGCAGTCTCTTGCCTGAGAGATTGGAGTCTGTAGAGAATTGGCAGCATAACTGAGATAAGCTGCTGAAGTAAAATAACTAAACACATTCCTCTAAAATCTACCTGACAGTGTTTTGACTCTGTTAATCTCACTTGGAAATGTTCCTCGATGTTTGCAGGGTTTGACTTGACTTCTCCAAAGTCAGTGCAAACTCTGATCACTGGTTCTGGGGTGCTACTCTGTCCTTTGGCCTGGACCCTTTCCGTAGGTTGGAAAGCTTTTCACCTGTTACTGCTGGAGCTGACAAACATGACTGCTTTGAGTACTGTTTGAGACACACAACCTTGTCATAAATCAGGGATTTCTGCCTGATCTTCTAAATGCTCAAACACTTACAAGGTAGTAGAGAATGTGTGCAAGTATAGAGAATTTTGTCTGATATGAATGGGTTAAGGATTTTACTGTAGTATCAGCTTGTCTAGTGGCAGAATATGTGAAGCATGGATCTACTCCCTCACAAGAGCTCAGGAAATTAGTCTGAGTTTATAATTGGATTGAGAGAAGGGAACTGCTGCCTTTGCCAAGACGTGTCAGCTGTCTGAAATACTGTGGGCTGAGACTTTGGTTTAAGAAGAGCGATACTGGCAACCCCGTGATCCTTACCTGTAACATTTGGAAGTGTTTGTGTTGCAGGGAGATACATCTTGGGAGAATACTGGTTATTCTAGGAGGTGGTGGTTGTTGGTGGTGGCTTTTTCCTTGGGTTTTTTGTTTGTTTGTTTTAATAAGAGTAAGTGAAGGCAGCACTTAGGCTAAAGAAAATGCTGGAGAAGATATTTCTGTACAAAAAGCTGTACTGAATGATGTAGTTGTATCAGTTGTCCAGAGAAAGCATGTGGGGGAGGCTAAAGTACGGAGATTAATATCGTGGTGTTGAGTTGTACCCTGCTAGCAGACAGCAGATACTTAACCCCTTAAGCCTTATTTTGCTGACCGTTACTAATGGGGCTGCAGAAGCCTGTGCTCGTACTGTTCAGGAATTGCTGTAGCTGTGCAGCTCCATTCATGTCATGCACAAATCTCAGGGGACTGAAAGTGTCTGCTGTTAAAGGAAGGGGAGAGAGCACAATGTGGAAATAGGAGCATTAATGTACAAATTTCAGACTTATTTAGTCTTTGGGTTTCTGTCCTATTGCTTCACAGCATCTTTTTCTCTTAATGCAGTTTTAAGGCCTCAGATCAGGTGCTGAAAGGCTTTACTTGTCTGTAAACTGGTAAGACTTTGAAGATCAAATTGATGCTACAGAATCTAGATTGGCTTAAGATGCTTAAGTAGCTTTATGGCTCTTAAAATGGCTTATGCCATGTAAAACTGTTGGATTGGGGAGAGGAGGCTGACTGTTGCTGCCTGATTGGGATCTACCTGGGAAAGATGGGAGTGGTGGAAGCCCACCTGGCTGGAAGTTTTTGCCCCAGACACACTTACTGGAAGGCCTCTTATCAATCTTGCCTCTTAGCAGACTGCAGAAGATGAAATTCAAACCAAGTATAGGCTGAGAAGGCAATTGAATCTTAACAGGCAACCTTGAAATAAGAGACTGAATCTTTTTGCCATGCCCCCCACCAAAGAGCAAGTGCTTCTTGCACCTCTTCCCCATCTTTGTCAACAAAGTCTTCCCCTCATTTTTCCCTACTTTCTTTTGCTTGCTTGCTTAAGTGCTGGATTCATGATAGCCTTGCCAAAAGTACGAGCTGTGGCAGCTCCAGGTATAATCAGGACACAAACACAGGATGTTCAATGTGGTGAAGGTGCCTATGTAACAGCAGAACTCAGAGTAGATCTTGTGGATTGGTTTTTGGATAGCTTTGTCCAAAATATTGTTTAGATCATGTCTTAGGGTAGCCTCTGCATTCCTCCAGTCCTGAGGTGTGAGTGGTAGCCTTTCCTGAGTTTAACTGTTTGTATGAAACACTACTGAATACATAGCTCAAAGTTTTTTCAAACCCCAGAGGTAGTGAAAGAGCGATATAACATTTTCATGTGTAAACAAACTGTTGTTCTGCTAGACCTATATGTGGGAAAAGCAGTTTCTCTGCAAGGCTACCATAACATCTTATCCTTGCTTAGCTGCCATCAAGGTAGAAGTGCTTCAATACTATATTGCATTGCTTAAATTGTAGCTAGAGCTTTGGGTTAAGGTGGAAGCTGCAGACCTGGGTGGCAGGTGCTAACTGAAGAAAGAACCACGCCTGAGACTAAGCAGGCAAATAATCTGGTGAAAAATGTTTGCTCAAACTTAACAGCTTTTCTAGCTGTGGAGGGAGTTCCCTCCCTTATGATTCGTGAGGTGCACAATCTGTACTAAATGTTAACGCTAAACAGTTACCTGGGAAAGCTTTAGGTACACTCTGTAACCTTAACAGAGGAGATTACAACATGATTAATGGTAGGAATTGTGATGGTAATGCTTTGCTGAAGCTTGCCCAGTCTTCCTGAGACACTCTGTGACATTCAGTTGGACTTGTCAGTAATTGGTTCAAGCATCCTTGACAGAAAGTATCTACCTTTGTGTCAGTCTCTCAGACACCAGCTTCTAAAATGGCATAGATGACTTAAGTACTAACCTCTTAGTTGTCCTGAGGTGTTACAGGCAAATGAGTACTTGATCTGGAACAGCAAAATCTTCAGTTTTAATCTCTTGCATAATAAGCAAAACCCCACTGCTACTTGTCTCCGGAACAGCTCCTTCCTTAGGCTTCAAGATCTTTGCAGGTACTGCCTTGCAGCTTGTATCTGCAGTAACAACCAAGGTACACAGTAAAACTGAGTTTGCAAAGCAGGGCAAAGAGCAGAGATACTCGAGGGCGCACAGTAACTACTCTAAGCCATGTTACAGTAGCCTAAACTTAAGGTTCAGCTCTGAAATGTGTGTGTCTTGCCCTGGGAAGGCAGCATCCATCTATTAGGGTATGGCTCTACAGCGTCATTTCCACCTCCAGCCAGCTGCATGTGCTCTGAATTACTGTGAAGGAGAGGAAGCCTGTCCAGCAGGATATTTTGGTCGTGGGAGGGCCCTTTAGAAAGGCTTCATAATGAGCCTGTTTTCATAGTGTTGTAGAGAAATCTTGATTGCTGTGACTGTCAAGAGCTGCTAAACTGGTCAAAAAGCTTCACACTGCAGAGCAAAACCTTGCTATTTTGTTCTGTGCAGCTGCTGTCATGTCCATCCCGCTTTGTTTCCTTGGGCCATTACTTGAATTTGGAAAATCCCTCAGAGGGAGATTCATTCCTCCTCCAAAGGCATCACAGCTAGCAGAACCTATCTTCTTCAGACTGGCTTTAGGCAGTACAGCGGGGAGTGCCTTGCTCTGCCCTGCATCCCTGGATGTGCTAAGGAACTACTGAGGAAGAAGCAGATAAAATGGTTGTTATGGCTGGCAGGGGGATCTCTCAAAACTAGAGAATGTCTTCCCTGAAGTGGATGAGTTAGGGATGACAGCCTAGAAGTTGTGCTACAGCAGATTTGGAAGGGTGGACTGCAGTCCTTTCTCTTTACAGATAGATTGACTTGTACTTCAGTGTGAAGACCATCAAACTTCCCTATGTGATGAGGAAGAAGCTTGTTCAGCAAAACAGCTTCCTTCATCACAAGGTAGGATTTGTACCTGAGAACAAGTGAGGAGCAACGCTCCTGTAAACTCCAGCAGGTAAGAGAGCAGGAGCTGATGTGTTTAGGCGATGTGTTTGGGAGGTGCTGTAGCAACTCGTTTGTATGGCCACTATAATTGAGATTAATCTGAGCAAAGAGAGTAACTGGAAGTAAGGAGCGCTTGCATGGTGTCCCTCTCTTGGCAATGACCTTAGGACAGTAATATTTCTGTAATATTTCTGAAAACTAGAGATTGTCTTGGGTGACTTCTGGGCTTGTGCTCAGGCTATGCATAAGCCAGAACAAAAGCAGAATTCAGCCTCTCAGGTGGAGGCTCAGACTTGTAATTCAGCAAATCTTCCCTGTAAGCCAAATGTATGTTCCAGCAATGGGTCATGTCCTGCACGTCTCTGACTGCACTGAAGATGTGTTGAAGGGTTTGGCCCATATAGACTTCTGTCTGTAGGGGTAGCAGGCCAGGTTGGTGGTTGAGACTGGCAATCCAGATGTCTCTAGGGACACGAAACCAACTTTTGCACTATAAAGATATAGGAAGAGTACCAGATTTTTCTGAGTAGATGGTAAGGGGTAAAACTGAATGTAGGGAATTTCCTGTAAAAGACAAGAATATAACGTTGGCTCCAGGAAATGCCTAGGAAATGGTATTCTTAATTGTTCGCTGGGATCAACAAATTTTCATAAGGGCTGCCTTTTCCTATAATAGGTACTTGCAGTTGTAGCTAACTAGCACTGACCAGTGTTAAACTGAATGTTTATCTAGGGTTGGGAAAAAGTCCTAGGGTGTAGCCTCCCCTTCTCTCTCTCTTTCTGTGTCCGGACAGTGATGGTAGAAAACACGCAGCTCTCTGTGTGCCACATCTAATAACTTGTCATTTTGCCTAACCCAGTTAGCACAACTACTGCCTGAGCCTTTTGCACAGAAGGCAGCCCCTGACTGCTGAGTTACACAAGGGAAAGCTGCGAAGCACAGTCTGTAGCTATTCATACTAACAAACTTGGTTAATAGAGTATATTATTACTGTATCTGTGTTACAGTTCTCTGCTGCCTCTGGATGCTTTAACTAGGATCTGTGACCAAAGCTTTGACCTTTGCCAGGTGAACTTTGCAGTATTTCTGGCAGATGTCACAGCCATGTGTCAGAAATGCAGAGGGGCATTCTATTTTCTTCTTTTCATGGGTTTGGAAAATAGCAAAGACGTGCGTTTCAGGCTCCAGCACGCTTATTGTTATGAGCAGGTAGTCTGCACCAAAAGCGAATGTAGGTCTGCAGCTTAAAGGAGCTGCTCTTTAAATAGCTGGAAGGTCTGTTCCTGTGCCCACTGACTGAGTGCAGTGGAAATGGGAAGTTAAAATTCCAGAAGGGGTGTGCTTTCTTATCATATGCCCAGGGAATACTTTGCTTGGACTGGACCAGTATGCTGCAAGGCTCCTTCACTTCTCTGGAATAATGTCTGATCAGCTCTGTCCTTACTGTGCAGGAAAAGATTAACTTCCATTTGATTATGCTCGTCTGTGTGCAGGCTGCAGTGAGGATCCCAGGTGAAGGCATGGGGTTTGGGAGGAAATTGTTGCTCAGCTGTAAAGGTTAGCAAGCTTGTGTTTTCAGTGAAAGAAGCTGACCTTGAAATAAAAACAAAGAAATTTAAAAAAATGTAGTGAAGTGTTGCAAAGCTGTGCTGAGTGCCTCTTTTAGGTAAGAAGCATTTCTGCTTCCCAGGGTTGAATCTTAAAGGCCTGGCATGAAGTCAGATGGCATATGTGAGTTGATCTTTCTTTATGGTAAATGTGTCAAAACATAATTACATTTCAGGCGATGCATTACTGCCATTGCTGGCTGCTCTAAACAATGCTGGTTGAAGCACCAAGGACACAGGGCAGTGTACTTCATAAATATTTAACAACCCCCTTCCCCAAACAAAACACCCTCAGACCCAGATGTGTTTAGCCTCATGAGCAAAAATTATAATGCGCATTAAAACGTTCATCAATAAAGCTAGGTGGTGTTTATAGCCCAGCCTTCAGAGAGGAGTGCTGCTCTCTCCTATTCTGAACTCACACTACAGTGTGATACCTGGGCAGAAAAGACTGGGTTCTCACTGGTAGTTATCACACTGATGGAAGCAGCTGGAGGAATAGCTATGCACGCAGAATTTTCCATTAATCAGAGGAAAAAGTGCAGCACAGATGGTATATAGGATAGATTACGGCTAGTAATCCTTTTGTGTCCTAGAAGATTAAGGATATCCTGCTGTAGCTGCGGTCAGCTGACCTTTTTTTATTTAAACGATTGAAAATAGTTGATGCAGTTCTGCAGAGAACCAAGGCTCTTTCAGAAGCCATGAGCAGTGCGCTGTGAATGTTTGTTAAAGGAACGGTCTGTTTAAGTCCAGCCTCAGTTATAAATTTACAGGAACTTAACTTTGTACCATGTAAACAGCAGGAACTACAAGATGGCTAAGAAATCACTTGCTAGATGGCTCTATCATATGTAGCAGAGCTGAATTCTCTGAGGAGGCACAGTGAGTGTCATGTGAAGAAATGGAGGGTTTCTGAATCCTGCTGTCTGGGTCGCCCCAGAAAGCGAAGATGAGCGCTTCGGTGGAAGAAGATGATGGCTGCGCGCTCTGAACTGTCTGGCATGGATCTGTATGAGGATTACAAATCGCCCTTCGATTTCAATGCTGGAGTGAACAGAAATTATCTTTACTTGTCGCCTAGCATAAACCTTTCTCCACCTGGATCACCTACACTGGCAAAATCTGGTAACTTCATTCTCTTCCTTCTTTAAAACCTCTACATGAAATGCTTGACAATTAACATCTGTAAAACTTCTCAAATCAAAAATCTATAAAAGTTGGCCTGCTGTTAATTCTGGTGCTGTATTAGCTTTGGTGTGTCGTGTAGGTAATATCTCATGTGTATACACTTACCAGCTTTACATTATTTGTTATTTCTTCAGTAGAAAGGCAGTTTGAGGGAAAATGAAGTGGCAAAAAAAATTAGGAATTAAAAGGCAACTTCTGCAAGATTGGAATAATTTGCCTAGTTGACTATTAGATTTTTGGAGGGGGGAGGCGGTGAGGGGGTAGAAATTGCATTTTTAGTAGGACTTCAGAGCTCTGGATGGTCTAAAATCTGCTTTTGCCTTAACACTGAAAATCTCACTGATTAACGAAAATGCCCTCTAAAACCTTTACTCCGTTCCACCTAGCATTTAAAATGCTGCAAACTTTCCACCTGCAGATACTAACTGCACTGGGGCTGCCCTGTGCTGTGCTGCAGTGGCATTTGTCTGGTGCTTAACCCTATGAGTTTTTAGCTGGTAACCTGTTGTACAGAACACCTATAGCTGTGCCTCCCAACACGTCCTAGTCTGGTTTTACTGTCGTTCCTTTCCATTCCTTGCTGCCAGATATAATCTTCCAAAGTAATTTTAAATATAGAAAGCTTAGACCTACTTCAGGTGTGGCAAAGCAAAGTTACACAGGTATTAACTTTTTTTTTGATGCGCTTGTTACTTAAAATTTTAAAGAAACATGCATCCTTTGGGAAATCTCTGTGTGAACTGTAACAACCCTCTCTGAACTTGATGAGCCAAGGGCTACTGGGAAACAGTGGTCAGCTTTCACTTCTGCAATTGCTGCATCTCCCAGCTCTCCTAAAGGAGAGGGGAAGCAGCTCTCTGTGTCAGATGGTGATGCATCACCATTACCACCAGCGTTTGCTGGGCTTTATTTTCTTTTTCATTTGCTTTGAATGAATATCTAATTAGCATTTAGGAGAAGCCCAAGAATTTTCTCCCCCAGGTTGAAGAAATATGTCTCACTTTGGCTTCTTCACTGAGATAAACGGGAAGCACTTAAATCTGATCTTTCTTATATACTGCAGAATAAATATACTCTGTAGTACTGTATGTTACTCAAATGTTAGAGTGGTCTTATAACCTTGCAACAGCTTGTTCTCCTGAACTATAACAAGCACCTTCTTTCTTTCCCTTTGCCAACTGTGTAGTGATAACCACAATGCTCATTCTGAGTGCCGCACGCAGAACACGTCTGTATAAAATAGCCTTGTGGAGGTTAACTCGCCCCCACCCCAAGGCTGATCATCCGAAATGACAAGTAATTTCTTAAACTGCTCCTGTTTGCTGCTGATCTCTGAATTCAGTCCAGGGAGGTAGGAACTTCTGGTCAAAATAGAGCATGAACTTGGATTGAAACTGGCCAAAGCAAACCCCGAATCAGAAAAACTGAGTGTTAATTGAATTACTCTAATGCTTTGCCTACCCTGGCAGAATAATAGAGACTTAAGTGCCATTTCCTCAAATGTGATCCATGAAGTCCTAATCAGTGAACTTGCTCATGTCTTTATTTGGTTCATTTAAGTAGATCTAATAAAGTGCTGGGATAATATCTTAATCTTAGAAATACAGACCTAAAAACTGACCTTAAAGCTAGGTAAGTTTTCTCAATACTATCCAAGCCTTTATGATTTTTTCCCCCAGACAGATTTTTTTCTTCTGTTTAAGAGACATGAAATGTTCAGTTAAACTTGGTTATAACAGAGTACCAAATGACTGAATTTTAAGTCCTTCACAACTCTAATGATTCAAGACAGCTAACATAACGAAAGGTAACAAGTTGAAAGATGTAATAGTAATTTTACATAATGATATACAGTAATAATAGCAACAGTTCTGTTGGCAAAAAAAGACCACAAGTGAGAAATGGTCTCTTAGTAATTGTTTGAGCCAAAGCATTTCCATCTGTTGGCTGATTGCCGATTTCCTGGTTTCCTGCCCCATACCCCATAGAAAGATCTAAGGTGGGCTGTGCACGTTTCCTTATGAAGTTTTCTCAAAGCCAGAATCTTACTGGCTATCAGCTCTAGTTTATGGGATACGTTTGGGTTGTAGCCATGCCATTGTCAAGGTCTGTGGGTTGTTAGCTATGTAGACAACTGGTCCTTGGTCAGACGGCCCAGCACAGCCTTGCCCATAGCATGGATGAGCCCTGTGTCCTGCAGGTATTGAAATGAGGAATGGGAACAAAGCAAACAGAGAGGTGAACAGTGACAGGGAGAGAGAGTGGAGGTGCCAGAAGGAAGATTGATGGGAAGGTGTTAGCGTACTTCATGTGGAGCTCAAAAAAGTAACAAATGGGAGGGGCGCAGAAGGCAAGGAGAGGAAGGCATGGTCAGATGTGCAGGGTGACGTATGGAGGACTCTGAGTAGCAGTGATTTCCTTTTCCCTAAAAACTCTAGGAATGTGAAGGGGAAGAGAGATCATTCCCTTGCTGCTTAGTGTTGTGCCTTAAATTCCATTTGGTAGGCAAGAAGCAGAACAATCTTAAAAAATGAGTTTTCTGAAGAGAAGGTGCATTCCCCAAACAGAAGCTGTTCTGCAGGAGACAATCCAGCATGTTTTCCTACCAGTGGATTCACTTGATCTATTTTTGGTGATATAATCCAGATGGCTCCTCATAATCAGATTGAACAGACTTTCAGCTGGTTGTGCTAATGCTCTTGGGAGTCAGTGTGGTTTTGGTACTTGCAAACTTTCTGAAATGGCTTTGTGATGGCAAGCAAGTGGTCCCCGAAGGGCTGCAGATGAGAGCAAGGTCAGGAGTCATAGGTGAACATACTGGGGGGTTGTAGGGTGTCGAGGAGAAATGCAGTTCAGATTGTTAGTTTTCCTTCAGGGTAGGTATATGTAATTAGTAGGTTAAATAGCACTTTGACAAAAAGGTGTGGCATTCTTAACCATTAAGGAAGTATGTTGATGTGTAAAAGAAAAGTTATCTGATTGTGAGACACCTTTGTTTTAGGTGCTGTGCTTTGGTTTGGGCATTAGACTTTGAAGTTCTTACTGCCCTAGATTTCTGACAGAAAACAGTGTATTGGGAAACCCACAGGACCTACATTATGTCTGTGTAGAAGACACATGTAAATCTCTGGGAAAACAGTGCACAAATCTCATGAATAAGTGCAGAGTGAGGTTTAATTTTCTTCCTGTAGGCTTCCTTTTCAGTGCACTCTGTTGTAACAGCATTTACAAAAGTTCTGTCCATGTAGCGGTGTGCTTCTAGAGGGCAAGTGTTCTGGACACATATACAGGCAGACAACATACTTTTTTGGAAAGAATTTGTGGAATTGAGCTTTACCTGAGTTCAGTAATTTGATCAAGAACAAGGTTTCTTCTTTTTTTTGGCTTGACAGCTGCTAGGAGCATGTTTCATGGAAAGCCTACGACTAATTACAGACTCACAGAATCTTTTTTCCCCGACTTTTCAGTTGATTGTGATGTAGCTGTTTGATATGAAACCTCACAGCAAAATCATAGTGGTGATTGATGAGCTTTTGATTGCCAGACCAAAGGATAGTATGGAGTGCCGTCAGAAGCTGCTGAAATGAGAATGGAATTTTATTGGTTAGATGGTTAATTACTATAGTGATTGATAGGGAATGTCACTTTATGTGTCTTCAATTTACATGAATGATGTATTTGTGTACATATATACACACACGTGCATATATGTATACATACACACTCTCCCTTGCTCCTTATTAACAAACAATGCTGATTGCTTTCTTTTGTATTTTAAGATTTTTATTTGACTTCTTTTTTTATTATCTGTAAAGCTATTTTACCTCTTGAATAGAGAATTTGTTGTGGGAATCCACAACCATTTCAGCATGCAGTCTCCCCGCAAACTGGTGTCTCTGCAATTAGAACAGAATTCCTTGATTTTGGCGAACTTTATGTGTAAGTGGCAGCTACAAAGACTCAAAATGGGAAATCTTTTGCTGGAAATTTTGTTGCATTAAAAGGTATTTGAAATTATCTTACTGCAAGCACTAAGGACTAAGAAAAACTGAATTGTTAAAGTGAGTGCATCATAGTAATACAAATAATATCATCCTCCTTCATTTCCCTGAAGCTGTGAAAGCAAAAGTTGAGGAAGACCATAGGGATGTTTGTGGTTTATATAGGAGTTTGGCAGAGTTTTGGTTTGTGGATTTGGAAGAGGAAGAGGCACCAGTGTGAGTGGATGCGCATCCTTATCAGTCCTTTCTCAGCATTCCCCTGCTTTGAAGTGACAGCCTTTTGTTCCCAAGCTCTGTCTCTGGGCTTTTCATCTGTCTTAATGTCCAGGTGCAAACCAGTGGCTTACTTCTAGTTCCATGATACCTGCAACTTTCTAGCCACAGTGGTCCCAGTTACTGGGGACAGAGGTCAAGCAGGGTACAGAGGAAGAGTTCATACTTGCAGTGCAGTAGTTTTCTCCACTGTTGTTAACCTTGCTTGTGGCTGCATCCAGTGTGCTCAGAATGGACACTTTTAAATCTGATCCAGAGAGTAGTAAGGGAGAGAGCCTCTGCATTGGCCTTGAGCATCTCCAGTGCTTCCAGAGTTTCTGTGCCAGATGAATGAGGCACCAGAGTGCACACAGACTCCTGGGCAGGGTTGTGTAGGAAACACTGATAGGGACATAGTGTTCTGCACCTTGGTTTCTCTCGCAGAGTAGTGGGATTGTTGTTCTCAATAGGTTTGCAGTCTCCTATTATAGCAGCAGTTGCCATTATATTGAGCTTTAATGCAGCTTGATAGAACGAAATATAAAATGCCTTTGATTTCCGTCCTGTGGTTGGGGAGCACGACTTTGGTGTACTTTCATCAGTTTTCTTTGTGCACTGGCACAAAAGAGCTGTGTGCTAATGTTAGCTGCTGTTTGGCAGACATGTGATAATCTGACTTTTAATGCTTTATTCATCCCAAGGGCTGCTGAGAAGTGACTCTATACCTGAGGTTGGAGAGGATGCTGCTGCTACGGTCGGTATGGCAGAAACACTCTCCGAAGAAGAACAGGATGAGCTAAGAAAAGAGCTTGCCAAGGTAATTCTTTCGCAAATAGCTCTTAAGTTTGTTTTGATAATGAAAATCTGGGATAATGTTATCTTTGGACATACAGTTAATGCTTTGCATGGTTATTCCGTAAGTGTTTAAAGCTGGCACTCCTGTGTATTGCACAGGAAGGAAGGGTGTCAAGGAGAAAAGAACAGCCAGTTCTAGTGATGGGGAATTAAGCTGGAAGTGCTGAATGTACAGATCTTAAACTAAGATACGTAAATACCTAACCCTTTCTTTTTCTTCTTGAGAGAGAAAGGGGTAAACAAGCAGTCAAAGAGAACATGATTGGAAGCTAAAACCCAAGTATTGTCTCAACTGGTTTGGAGTAGCTAAAGCTGTTTCTTTCATAAAGAATGCTTTGTAGTAGTATCTGTGTGGGCACTGTATTGCAAATGTCTAACCATGTTACTATTCTTGGCCATAACAGAATATTTTTAAGAGTGAGAAAAAGTAGCATTCTTTGAAGGACAGACAGGTAAATATTCAAGCCTGATACATGCCAAAGTCAAGGTTTATTAAGCAGCTGGTCTTTTTTCTTTAGTAGCTCTATGGGACTTTAGGACTCTTATGAAAGACACTAACTTAAGACTAAGGTTGGCAAACAGAGGTTAGCTGTGAAATAAGCACATTTAGTACATTCTTGTATTTGGCAGTCCTGAGTATCATTTCATGCCAAAGATAGTAAGGGTGGGCCGGTCCTGCTAGGATATGTCGTGCTGGACTTCGGACACTTTTCCAAAACAAAGGTGCATTGAAGATACTGTAAGGAGTACAGTAAGGAGCTGTACTCCTGTAAGGAGCTTAAATGAGTGGGCAGCCTGATACTCTAAAGTAGGGTGATGTTGCCTGCACGAGGAAGTAGGATTGGAGGTATGCGCTTGCCTTTGTACATCTGGCCTTAGTGCCTCTGTCACTTCTATACAGCTCACAGAATGGCATTGTAGAACTGTGCTGACTTCACTGGTCCTGTTTCCAGGAAAGGCTTAAGTGACCATCTGAGTAAAGAAGGAAGTATACAAACAATATGATTTTCTAGTTACAGAGCAAGTGCTGTGTGTTTGTGTGGGTTTTGACTGCTCAGTCTGCCACCATTTCCACACCTGCTCTGGGGAAGGCACTCCTGTGGCTGAATCCAGTCTACAGGTGCTGGCTTAAGCCACAAAAGGACCTTTCTGTTGAAGCAAGGAGTCAAAATTTGTGTATGGATCAGACATGCTCTGAGCTCCTGATACTGGGCACACACTGGTATCACTTCTGACATGGAAGTAGAGTACAGACTTGGTGATTGTCCCGGGTTTGACTGATCTTCAGCCTTTACATATCATAGGTAGTGATTTCTAACTGTGCAGTCTTTTAGTTACCAACTTCCTTGTACATATTCCAGTAACAGAGCTTGCTGCAGGTAGATTACTTTCTCACTAGCTCTTGTAGTTTATGTTGGATTTCTCTTTTAGTATTTAGGAATGACTGTGAGGCGATGTTAAAAACCTCTGTTATCCCTCCCATTACTGATGTCTACTCGAGGCTTTAAAAAAATACATAGTTAAATGGTTGGGTATATTCCTTGTTAACTGTTAACCGCTTGTTAACAACGCTTCTGCTACAGGTGGAGGAGGAAATCCAGACGCTCTCACAAGTGCTAGCTGCCAAAGAGAAGCATCTAGCAGAAATCAAGAGAAAGCTGGGAATTAACTCACTACAGGAACTAAGGCAGAACATTACCAAAAGCTGGCAAGATGTCACATCAACCACAGTGTATGTACCAGCTCATGATGATTGTTTAGACTGTTGAAGTGAAAACTGTTTAGATCTTGTGTCATGTCTAAACACTCCGTTCTTGTGAAATGAGTATGAATAACAAAGTTAAGTTGTATTAAAACTTCTCTGGGTAAATCAACATAGATTTTTTTAAAAGAAGAACACTGCTAGCCATATCTCATGCGAAAGAAGAAGGATTGACCAAAATATGGGCTATTCTAACACACTTTTTTTGTCTGATAGATCTGAGATACCAAGATGTCCTAAGTCTAACAGTATGTCCTTCTCTTCCACCCTGAAAAATTGTTGTAAACTGAGCTCATGGAGGGAAGAGTATGAAGTCACAGTTACTGTTCTTGCCAAACACAAGTGTTAGCTTAAGGTCTAGAGCAAGCTACCTTCTGCAGTTAATGACTACACAGAATGTAACAAGATGTACCTCAAACTTTTTATGGTGACTTTTATTGACAGAACTGTGTGATACAAGAACTTAGACACTTGGCACAAAAAATAGACCTTTTTCAGTGTGTGTGCATAGTGTTGTTTTTTTGTGTTTTGTTTTCTTTTGTATTTTTTTGAGTTGTTTTTTTTTTGTTGAATGGGGTGTTTTCTGTGTGAGTTTGTTTTATATTTTACTAAATCCTACAATAGCAGATAGCATCTGTTCTAGGGATGGGGTGGTGAACCAGGTCTGAAGTCAGAGGTGGCAGACGTGCTGTAGCCAGAAGGGACCGCAAAGGCTCAAAATCACGTCTTAAGTAGGTTTTCCATTAGACCCCAAAGCTGAAGTGTACCTCTGCATTTGATACAAATAGACACACACTAGAAGTTTCATTGTGTATTCTATTAAAATAACTAAAAACTAAATGTTTTTTTGAACATAGATACAAGAGAACATCAGAAACCCTGTCTCAGGCTGGTCAGAAGGCTTCTGCTGCTTTTTCTTCTGTTGGTTCAGTCATAACCAAGAAATTTGAAGATGTCAGGTAGGTTTCTTTACCTTTTCCCAAGTAATTGCATTTTTTATTTGAGCGGGTAATCACTGCAGTAAATTTATGCCGTTAACATACCTAGTGCTTCTAAAAGCTAATCTGTCAAGAGCCTTCAGCAACTGTTTTAGGGGAGGTAAGAGACTTGCTGCAGAATCTGCTTGTATGTCCTCACTGATGCTGAGCAGTTCCGTGGTGTGTATTTTACGTAGGCGAGAGAAGCAATGTGTTGCTACTACCTTCACTGCTGCTCTGACTTTTCTGGTGTGATTGCAGGTGGCACTGTCTCTGCCTGCCTCTGTGGGATATATATAGCACTATCATTTCTGCTCTCTTTCTTAGCTTGTGGAATATTATATTTAAACAACTAATATCTTTAACTATTTGTGTTTTGTTGTTTGGCCCTTTTTTATTGTTGTTTTTTGTTTTGTTTGGTTATGTTTGTTTGTTTAGGTCTTTTTTGTTGTGTGTGTCAATTCCTTCCAGGTGTGTTTTATTTCTTTCTAAGCTGTTCTGCCTCATAGAAGTGGCTTGATTTTATTACATTTTTAAGAGACTATTGGCACTTTTAAATTCTTAACTATTGTTGGCATGCAACATATTTTGACTTTGTGCCAAATGACACAGCCCTTCATACACCTTAGATAAGTTTGCCAGTCATTTCTAGATGTATTTTGAGCTGTTTGCAAAACTCCTGCTGGATGCAATACAATCAGATGCTTAACTTACAATTCCTTGATTGTATAATTCTTACTACTGGAACCTATACAATTATTCATCTCCACAGGTAATTTGTTGTTGTTAAACTTATTTTTCAGTTATTGGGCAAATAATAATTCACCCATGCTCACAGAATATTGCTGCTTTGGAAGCAGTGTAATAAAATCAGCCGTTTTAAAGTGCTGCCATTAACCTCTTGCTTTTTGAAGTCTAGTGAGAAAGCACTTTGAGTACAGCTACACAGTTATATATTTTTCTTCAGATTTATCAGAACTTCCTTTCTCTCTTTAATGCTTACTCTGGCATTGTGCAGACTACAGGCATTTTCACATTCCTTTAGGTAAGGTGGGCACAAGAATTGCTTCTGAAACTAAGCATGTAGTCAGACTGTCTCCATTAAAGTTTTTGATAAAAGTTTTTTCTGTAAAAGGTAATTTCTTTTTTCCTCCAGTGTTAGTAAGGGTAAAACTGAAGCTCTTTTAATGTCAGGGAAGGTGTTCCTTCATGTTCACCTGGTAACTATCTCAGAACATGAAATCTTGAGTATACATAATAATTAATTAGTCTCTCTTCTTTGTAAGAAAGAAACCCACTAAAATGACTCTGCAAGATTTTTTGTCAAGAGTCAGAATATGGTGTTGAGGTCAATGGCATGCAGGATTCCTCCTTCTTTGTCTGTGCAGTGTTTGTGCCATAGCAGAGTAGAGATTTTCCCCTTTTTGTGTCTATTACAATGGCTGTTTAGCATTGTGACTCTTAACTAAATTTCTAGAGTCTAAATGTAAAATAGTTTATATATTCATTGTTCATAATTTGTCCAGTGAAGCAGTCCTTGAGTTGACTACTTTAGCAGCTCCAGTATTTTAGTTACTTTATCTACATTACCTTTGATCTAAGCAAATACTCAGTGTTTTCAGTAGTTAAAATTCCTGTGTAACAACTTCTGTCCATTGCCTCTCAGCCCATCTATGCACACCTGAGTCTGACTTAATCTTTTCTGTACTCCCCCACTAAGCAGCTAAAGATAGCAGTAGGATCTCTATAAAGATGTTGAGATCTGGCTCCTAGAGTACTAACTGGGAGCTGTTGCCCAGGGGAGGAGGTGGGCAGAGGCACAGGATACTATGAGAACTCAGACCCTGAAGTGAGCTCAGTTTGATCAGGTGTAAGAACAGCAGCCAGTCTGAAATATGTCCCCTTTAGCATCAGTGAGACAGTAGGAACCTGGAAGACTTCTCTGTTCCTTTTGGATGCAGGGCTCAGCTGCTCACTTAACAGGAGTCACTTTCCTACCTTAAGGCTATGGTGTTCCCCAATTAGTGTTAGAGTGTTGCACTGGACAAGGACAAGCACAGGCTCAGAGCTGTCTTCTACTTCAGGAATACCTCAAGAGTGTCCTAATTACTCCAGTTAGTGGCTCTGTGAGTGTTGAGTACTCTTTGTCAGAAACTGGGCCACTAGGAGGGAATGTAACAGTACCAGAGAAGGCCGCACAGTTGATGTGCTTCTCAGGGGAGTATCATGGTGATGGAAATGCAAGATACGGTTACAAATTCAGGGGTTTAGAAAACAAAAGTGTGAAGAATTACTGCTGTTGAAGATCTTAGTTGCACTTGAAACGAGATTAAGAGCCTTGAAGTTTCTTTGTTTATCATGAGAACCAAATTCATCTGGACTTCAGCCAGTGAATTCAGGTTCGAGGGTTATATGACTACTCAAGGGTAAGTCTGAGCTTCAGAAAGGTTTAGATGCCTAAATTCTTTCCTGGAAATGAGAGTTGATGGGCCTGATACTTACTTGAACCAATACTGAATATGCAGGTTCATTTTTATTCTTAAACTCTTACATCAGCTTCATTGTGGCTTCACTTTCCTTGTATTGTTTTGGTTGAGGGACTTCTCAGCTGTAATGGTGTGATTTCTTCCATGTTGGACTATTTCTACGTATTCCATGCAGCAAACATCACATGCACTGCAAAGTGATTTAATAGAGTTGCAAAAGGGAGTGAGGCAGCTGCTGGAGCTATGATTTTGGAAACTACTGAAATGGAGAGGAACTGGTAGTGCAATGTCAGTGTATTTTTGCTTCCTTTTGTATTTGCTCTTTCTTATGATGAAAAGGAACTCTGTTCCTTAGATTTCTCTTAATACCTTTATTCTCTTTTATACGAATTTGTTGAAGTTTTGATGAGCTAACCTTCCTTGTGTAGGCAACATCAGTGTTCTGTGCGAAACAATAGTAGTACCAAGATGTAGCTTCTGAGCAGTCATGACTTAGCACTTGGCTCCTCTTGCACTGCATCCCTATAATGGAGCAAAGTCCATCTTTGTCTTGCTGTGAGATTGCAGAATAACCTTCTTTGCTTGCTTTAGAAGTCTGATCCATGATGATGGATTCCTAAATACTGTAACTTATCAGCATATCAGCTGGAGATTTAATTACTAACAAAAGTAACTAGCTACTGTGTATGTTAAGCTGTGTTTTCTAGGCAGGGACTCTGGCATACCTTGTGCCTTTTCAAAATGTGAGGCAATGGAGTAGCTTTAAAAAAAATTATTGTGTAAAGGATAAGAAAGCTTTAATGCAATACAAAATACATGGAAGACTGAAGGGCAGCTTACTGTGCCTTTTTCATTTATTGTATTTTTTAAGCTAGGGGTTTGCTTTTGAGCATTGCAAAGAGGGCTTCTCTTTCAAACTGCCCAACTTGATGGCCTAGTTGAGTGAGTGCTTTACTGTGGCATTGTGTCATTTGGGAAAAGAAATACAAATTCTCTTCTTCATAAAGCTGTTCAAGGCTTAATTGTGCCTCTTTGCACTATTTGAAGAACAGGTGGTTTATGTTTAAAAAAATCAGCTGCGTTGATCTAATTCAGTTCTCTCGCAAACCAGATCATTGTGTGATAAAACTATATAATGTGGTTTCATTTTGCAAAACGGATACTGATGGTATACGGAAGTGTATTGTACAACAGCAAGTAAATTCTTCATAAATGCATGAATAGTTCTTCTATTAAATGATATCTGAGATTAAAATAAACTTCTGTAGACACCTGTTAAAAGATCTGCAATACACTATAGGTTGTTGTTTTTCAGTGTGAGCAGTTCTACAGTTTGTAAATATATGTATTTCATCCTCTTTAGCCTTAAACTTCTTTTAGGGAGAAACTTCTTGCAGTGTGAGGGGAATTGACTGAGCATTGCCTGAAACTCGTTAGTGTCGACGTAGTTCTGTAATAAAACCTGCCATGTAGCAAGCCCAGAACTTGTAGTAATCCACATCACAGTGAGGAATATAAATTACAGCCCAGAAGACAATCAGCTTCTCTGTGTTCTGGAAAAGCCTGTTGAAGCTAGACCATCTGTAAGAATGAAACAAAGGAGAAATGGGGTTGGGGAAATGGATGAAACATAGCTGTGCATTACTGACGTGTCAGGAAAGCATCTGGCCTTGTGTATCTGATTCCGAGTATGCTGTAACTACAAGTGAACCTACAGTTGTGCATCTTCCTTTAGGGATCCCAACCTTAAGGGAATGTTTTGTGCGTGTTGTTTTTTTTTTTCTATTACAGTATTTTACTGATGAGCCCTCATAAAGAACCTCTTAAAACTTGTTCTGCAGTAAGCATAGAACTTTTTTTCTTCTGTAAATGTATCTTCCATTGATTGTACTGAGATGCTAATTGAAAGTTTAGAGGTACATCTTATGAGAGAGTTGTTTCCCTTCCCTCCTCTCTTCCCCCAGCAATTTTGACATTCCATATATAGTTATGAAAAACTGAGATCATCACTTGTAATAATTCTAAGTTACTGTTGTGGTATTTGATAAGAAATATTTAACATATAAGGCTTGTTTGTATTGACGGTAAACAGGTATTTTCTATATGGAACTAAATTAGATGGCAGGTGGTCTTGAGGTTATTTGGGAGCTCCTTAATCTATATCCAGTCACCTCTGGGAGTAGATGTGTGTTCTTGCTAGACAAACAGTAACTGTATAGTAATACTGGCAGGTTGTAGAAATCCTCCATGAATTTCAGAAGACAGGACTAGGACTTTATCCCAGCATAAACCTGACCTTGAATACTGACTGATGTGACTGCTTTCGTTGGATAATGTATATTGATGAGTAGATAATTTGTATCAATGAGTGTGAAAAACTTACACTGAATTGAAATGGAAGCCTTCTGGATGGGATAATTGTTTCAGTAGGAAGATTATCTGATTGATAAGATTCTCAAGTGTTTGCTACTTGCTATTGCCAAAACTGTAAATGCAGAATGACTCCTGTTGCTTGAGAAACTTAAGGAGCAGACAGACTGTTGCAGCTAAGCAGAACAAGTACTAACAAGCATGGCACTTGAACCTTTCTAAAAGAGAAAAAGGTTGCTGCAGCTTTTGCTCTGATTGTGTGTGTGTGCGCGTGCATGGCTAAGCAATTTAAGAAAGCAAACCCAAGCAGTTACTGACCAAGACTGTGTAAGACTTTTTGGCTGTTTACCAAAGATAGTTTACAGAAGTCAGCTCTCTAAACCAATTTCTTCTCAATGTAATACTTAAACTAACTTTTTGCTTTCTTTTCTCTTAATGCTGGCATTTAGTATACGCTCCATACAACATTCAATTAGTATGCCTATTATGAGGTAATGTATACATAATCCAGCTGTTGAGTTTTTTTTATTTTCATGTGTGGAATCAAGCCAAAGTGAACTTAAGTCAACACAGTTTAAAAAAAAAAAACCCAAAATGCACCCAGCTTTGTAGTGGATTTCCTGTACTAACATATAGGATAAAATCTGGTTTATTTCTGCTTAACGGAGGTGGTTATCAAACATCTGGAATGTGACATTTCCTTACTGTTTGGAAAACTACAACAGCTTCTCCCTCTCTGTTAGAATGTAATGCTACTAAGTGATTTCAAGTTTAAAAGGCAGTAGCTTGGCATATATTTTTGAAAATGAAAGTGAGTCAAAAAACCCCTGTGGTTTCACAGAAAGTCTCCTGGTGACCTGGGGTGCTTGCCTTTGCTCTCCCCTTGCTTGGCACTGTGTCCCTCCATCTCCTGAGAGAGTCTGGCTTGATGCATGTGTCACTGTGTGCTTTCCCAAAGGAAAGAGTGCTGCTCAGTGTGGATGACCTACACAACTGCCAAGCAAAGGGAGAAGGGAAGCTGTAGACTTCTTTCGAAAACCACTCTTGTCTTTAATATTTATAGAATACATTTTTGAGTAATCCCTAGTCCCAGTCCACTGAAGGCAAACATTTTCCATCCTACATAAAGGCAGAAAAAATGTACAAAGTGTTGCACAAATTTGCACATGGCAGTGACAGCTACTTGGAGCATTAACCGCTCTTCTGACCCTAATGAATTATACACCAGCCCTCAGCACTGGAAATCCCAAGCTGTCCTGCTCTTTGTATGCAGAACTTACCATTTGTAATTACAGCTGCCTTTGGCACTTAAAGGCAAGGGGGAGTCTCACTTAAATTTAACATGTTAGCAGAAAATGCCACTGTGAACCATGTTTTACTAAATGAACATGAAGCAAAGTAAACTGAACTAGTTTTTGTATAAAAAGTGAAAAAACTTTGATGAACTTTCTTCAGCAATAATGTATTAGGCTAACCACAAGTGATGACTAAGATTTTCTCAACAAATCCTTTAAGCCAGAAATGTGTTTGAAATCACTGGGAATAATAAGCTAAACCTAAAATACTTGCTAGTTCCCCCTTCAGTGTTGATATGAAGGATCTTATCACTGGACCTGACAATGTTTAGTTGCCAAAGATGAAAGTGAGCTGGCAATTTGAGTATGTTTTAGTTTTGTAGTACTTGAGGGGATCCAGATGTAAACTATTTTTAGGCTATCTTTAAAACGGGGAAAGAGCCCCAAACAAATCTCATGTTGCTCTTGGGAAAAAGCAACTGTCTGCTTGTCTTGTGATATTTATAGGTTAACTAGATGTGTTTTTAATTCCATGGTTCCTTTTTTTATTTTCCTAGAAATTCTTCTACTTTCAAATCCTTTGAGGAAAAAGTTGAAAACTTCAAGGTAAGAATTTCTAAAACACCTTGGTGATTGTGGAGCTGTGGATGTGGAGAAAAGACTCAAGTGGATTCTGGGCAGCCTGTTTTTAAGTTACTGGTAAACTGCTGAAGAGGTGCTTAGATGAACATGTTTTTAAGTACTGTGGAAATGGTTTCTTTGCCTAATGATTTGCAAATAAAATAATGGGCTGCCTGTACCTCGTACGGGAGGATGCTTTAGAAGAACTAATAGCCAGCTAACCTGCACAAACAGCTAGTATTAGGTATCCAAAATAATTAATACATAATAGGTATCCAAAATTGTCTAGGCTTTTATTTCATGCCTTTCTAGGGACTAGT
This sequence comes from Cnemophilus loriae, assembly GCA_013397755.1. Lineage (NCBI taxonomy): Eukaryota > Metazoa > Chordata > Aves > Passeriformes > Corvidae > Cnemophilus > Cnemophilus loriae. The sequence goes on from VZTF01004030.1 coordinate 1,429,184, forward strand.
ATCCTACACAGGAGAATAGCTTGGCATACGTCTCTCATTTCTGGCATAAAAGACAAAAGGCCTTTTCATCTTAATTTAAACTTTACTCCCAAAAGCCTCAAGTGCCAGAAACAACCACTAATAACTTCTCCAGGTAAAAACTAACTTTAAAAATAACTAATCTGTGTAATCGGAACCAGATTTGACTTCTCCTGGGCGCACTGGGCTGGATGAGAAGCATGCAAGTGATAGCAAGGGGAACTAGGCCTTCTCTTGCAACTGATTGGCATTAACGCCCCTGCAAGTCCCAGAGAGTGTATGCTGTAGAGGGAAGTGAAAATGCAAACATGTTACCTGGAGAAAGTAAAAAAAAAAGCTCTGCTCCTCTAAAGATCTCAGGAATTGCTGTTGAGACTCAAAACTGTCCTAAGTTCTTTCTTGAGAAATAGAGTAGCGAGTTTTAACTCTGAATCTCCCAAAGACTTCATGGCTTGAAAGGCTGCATACCTTTATCCGTTTGTAACTGAGGATGTGTCAACGTTTGGACTCTGGAATCAGCCCTGGAATAAGGGCTGCTTCATATATTTCAAAGTCAAAGGGAGACAACTGTGTTAATCTGCTGGTGAGTGTTTCCTGCCAGATACGTACAGATTTGTTTTAAGAATATTGTGGAGGTCTCCTAGACGTGGAAAAGCTGCTTTGTTGAAGAGAGTTATTAAACTCACGCAGATGTACTGGTTTTGTACAGTGAAGCGTGTTCGGCATGCCAAGTAACTACTATGCTCTGTTGGGGCTCTCTCTGTGTTCTAGTCTAAAGTTGGAGGAAGCAAACCTGCTGGGGGAGACTTTGGAGAAGTTCTCAACTCTGCTGCCAATGCCAGTGCCACAGAAACTATTGCAGAACAGACAGAGGAAGAGACCCAGTGAGATTTCTGCCTCTGTCCTGCTACTCACTGCCAGATGCTGCAAGGAAAAACCAAGCACACTTGTAACATTCTCTGCGCTCTTTCCACCAGATGTGCTTTTACTTAGCACGTAGTTATTTTACCTGATTAACTGATATGAAGCTTGTTGGTTGTGGGTTCAAAATATTTTTGAAACTAAAATATATTGTTCGGGGTTTTGTGTGGGAAGGGGAATTTCTATGTCTTTCAAGCATTTAAAGGACTTACCTGTAATTTGAAGGCAACCTTTAAAATATAGCAATGAAAAAAAACTCTTTTGAGAAGTTAATTATATTGTACAGATGCTGTGGATATGTAATTTCTTTTCAATCTGTAACTACTGCTCAACCTAATCCTTACGAATCTACTGCTGCTGCCAAACTGAAGCTTGTTACTTCGCTCCCTTGTGATTGTTTCAGTTGAGTGTTGCCTGCAAGCAACATTGGACTAGGAGACCGGACAAGGAGAAAGGATCACTCCCAGCTAAAGAAAGGACTTCAGTTTCAGCAGGCTTTACACAAGTTATAGCAGGATCACACATGGGTAGCAATGTACTGTCTTATGAGCGTGTTCCTCATAGAGCAGGTGTGGCTAGGTAATACAGAACATCTAAAACTTACCCATCCACCTAGGAAACTTCTGACCAATGCAGATGGAAGCAAGATGCCTTGTAGTGCTGGTTTGGCTCAGTCACCATAACATTTTCAGTCTTGTTTTTCGTACAGGATGTCACTGTGGTAAGATAACACTCTTTTGAACATTTGACCAGTCACAAATAGATTCATCTTCATTCACATGTGGTGGTGTCGCATTCACACTAACAAAGTATGGACTGGAAGAATAAGCCTGACCCCGCGGAAGTGGTTCTTTTTCAGTCATCAGGAGAATTGCTCCTGACTCCTAATGTTGTTTCCCTTGTAGGCTGAACCCTGAAACCATCTGCTACCCTGTCTTACTCCTTTTTATGTATTTAAGGCCTGTACCTCAAGCAACACCCCTGTTCCTGACCCCAGAAGTCTGTTTTGAGAGATACACAGTGTCATTGCTCAGCATAGCTCTCTTAAAAGATGTGTCCTCCTACATCTTGTTTTGTCTGCTGTACTCCTGAAATTTCTTGTGTTTCGTGTGTTTCTGCCACATGGTTAGAACGTTTTATCACCGTGCTTAGAACTGGAAACAAGTCTTGCTACATTTGTGTGAAATCCATGAAACTTCAACTGCCAGAGGTGTCTGGAGGGAGAAATGTTGGCTCCTGACAACCTTCCTAGCATGTCAGATGTAGAATGTATGCTTAATTACATGTGAGAAGCTTAATAAAAACCTGTATGTGAGGAATGTATTGTCCTGTGAACATGGAAGATAATGTAAATAAGTAAGGAAATGTTATTTCTAATTGAAACAGTCCTTTAAGTTTGGTTCAAAGCAGTGCTGATACATTCTGTTGTACAGGGGGCAATCTGCATGGCTGAGCTTGGCATTTCTCGAGAAGATTGAGCCTAGGTTGCCTTCTAGTGGCTTACGTAAAATTACAAATCACAGAATTGTTAAGGTTGTAAGGGACCTCTGGAGTTCATCTAGTCCAAACTCCCTCTTGAGGCAGGGTCATGTCTAGAGCAGGTTACACAGAGATGTGTCCAGGTGGGTTTTGAACGTCTCCAGAGAGTGAGAATCCACGACCTTCCTGGGCAGCCTCTTCCAGTGCTCTGCCACTACATAAAAGTAAACGCCCTGGTTACATTGTGAAGTTCAGAAAACAACGGATTGACATGTTCCCTCGGCCTCTGACAGCTCCACCTTAACAAAGGAACAGAGAATTGAATGGTATAGAGAGAATGGAGTTCTTCCTCTTTAAGGTCAGTACCATGTAGGGCAGGTTCTTCTGGAACATGATCCTTGTTGGATGGGTCTTTTATTTATTTATCTAACTGACAAAGAGAAAGGTCATCTAGTCCCGAGTTGAGCTCAAGGAAGGCTTTTTTTTTTTTTTTTTTTTTTAAGGCCGCATGGCAATCCTTTTATTGTATCACATTATTACACTCCCAGGAGCTTCTGCATCTTCCTCTGACCACACCTTCCTTTCCTCGAGTGCAGGTGGCCTTGGGGCTGCTGTGACCGCTGAAGCTTTGCTTTCAGGGCTGGTGTGGTAATCACAGAATCAATTATGCTGGAAAATACCTCTGAGATCAGCAAGTCCAATCTATGACCACACAGCACCTTGTCAACTAGACCATGGCACTAAGTGGAGCACCAAAGGGAATGGCAGAAGGTTGTGTCAGGGGATGTTCAGGTTGGATATTACAAGAAGGTTTTTCACACGGAGAGGGGTTGGGCACTGGAACAGGCTCACCACGACAGTGGTCACAGCATCAAGCCTGTCTGAATTCAAGAAGCAT
>VZTF01004030.1:1432571-1544085 GCA_013397755.1 Cnemophilus loriae
CACGGAGAGTGGTTGGGCACTGGAACAGTCGCCCCAGGGAAGTGGTCACAGCACCAAACCTGACAGAGTTCAAGAAGCATTTGGACAACGCTCTCAGGCACGTGTGTGACTCAGTCATGGTGTGACTCCGGGCGTGCCCTGTGCAGGACCAGGCGTTGAACTCGATGATCCTTGTGGANGCAGCGGGGCGGCGCCGGGGGCCGCCGAGACTCCCCCGCAGCGAACGGAGCAGCGCCCGGGCAGCGGCACCGCGGGCTCTGGCACCCGGAAGGTGAGGGCGCGACGGGAATCGAGCCGGGGCAGCGTCCTCTACTCGGCCCTAGCGAGGCCNGCCACGTCCACTCCCTCCTTAAACACCTCGGAGGACGGTGACTCCACCCCCTTCCTGGGCAGCACATTGCAATGTGTAATTACCTTTTCTGTGAAGAAATTCCCTCAGATGTCCAGCCCACCCGTTCCCTGGCGCAGCTTTACCTTTGTCCCCCGCTCCNGAGACGAGAAGCTGCTGGAGAGAGACCAGCGGAAAGCTAGAAAGATGATGAGAGGTCTGGAGCATCTCTCTTACGAGGGGAGACTGCGAGAGCTGGGCCTGTTTAGTCTGGAGAAGACAAGACTGAGAGGGGATCTCATCAATACGTATAAATACCTCAAAGACAGGTGCCAGGAGGATGGTGCCAGAGTGTTTTCAGTGGTGCCCAGCGACAGGATGCAGAGCAGTGACCGTAAACTAAAGTACAAGAAGTTTCACCTCGACATGAGGAAGAGCTTCTTTACGCTGAGGGAGGCAGAGCACTGGAATAGGCTGCCCAGGAAGGTTGTGGAGTCTCCCTCTCGGGAGACGTTCAAAACCCAGAAACTTACCTGGACACATTCTTGTGTCACCTGCTCTAGGTGACCCTGCCTTGGCAGGGGGGTTGAACTGGGTGATCTCCGGAGGTCCTTTCCAACCCGAACAACTCTGTGACTCTCTCTTCTCACCACTTCACCCTTGAAAGGATGCTGCATATTAATGTGAAAAACCACAGTTCTCTGGGAAGCTGTCCTTGGCAGTAAAATTAGGATGGTGTGCTTTGCAAGGCTTGCACTCTGATAAGCTGCAGCATGAATGATTTGTCAGGAGCAGACCCTGCTTCTGAAGTGCACAAGAAGGGTTGCAGGATTGTGTCCCATATCTTATGTGCCATTTGTTTTCCTGTTACTCCACCATGAATCAGTCAAGGAGAGAGAGACAGTGAGCAGCAGTCTGCTATTTATTGAGGCTGCAGTAAGCAGAATTCTGGAGCAAAGGACCACCCCATCAACAACTGTTGACACCTGAAGGGTGTAAAAGATTTGTTCAAAACCTAGTTCACCATTGCCAAACAGGAATAATGTAAAAGGTGTAGTGAGGCCTTGATAGCTGGCAACCATCATCCTCGGTGTTGTACCCAAATGGTTTTTCTCTAGATGCTTGTTGGGAATCTGGGGGTATGGGAATGTGAGTGGATGGATTTTAGGAGTGACTGGTAAAATAAATGCAGAGATTTTGTGAATAACCATCACTTTCTCTAGAAGTGCATTGAGTTTTGTCATGCTGATTTTCCACACAGATTGTGACAGTGCCCATTAGCAGACATGTAGGGAAACAGGAAAAAGCTCTGTGTGTGTACTGACATATTCCAGAATATCTCTTCCAAGCTGAAAAATCTTGACCTCTGATTATTCGTCAGGTAGAAGTGATTCCATGCTGGTGTTTATCCATGACAGTCATCTTTTTGTAACTTTTTTTCAGTTCTGTTTGACCTCACCTGTGGCTGAGATTACTTGAAATGTGCTCAGTAGGATATAGAGATTAATGCTGTGAATTATTATGGCAGGGCTGGTTTGGTAACGGAGGTGTAGAACTGGAAATGCGTGTCACTGAATCCAAGACCTGATATCCCAAATTACTGCATAATCTATAACATTCTGTTTTCCATTGAAAATCCACACTAGCAAGGCTGGCTGTGCAAAGATGAAAGGTTTGCCTAACCCAGGGGCTCAGGTGGTGTCCAAGGGGATATCCACAGAAGACTTTAGGAACAGAATCACTTGATTTAGCTGTAGGACATACTGAATGCTACTGTGAGGATTTGAAAGATTAATTTTTTTTCTTTTTTTTTTTCTGTTGAAGTGAGTAGTTGGAAACATATTGTTTTCTATCTGCATATTCTCTTTCTATCTGTAAATGAATTGTCATCAAGCCTTTAAAGCTTCTTGACTAACTCAAATGGTATGTTGTATTCACAACATCATTTTCAAGTGGAATTGCACACACAAATATAAATAACGCATTACTAGAAATCAGACTAGGGTTTTAAAATGAATGTCTGGACCACAACTCTGAATTTTTCTGTACACTTTGCCAAACTACTTTTTCACTTGAACCAGGGAAAGGAAAAAAGCTTGCTTTGCAGTGCCTAGTGATGTTCAAAGCATAATAATGAGATGAAGATTATAATGAGTCTACTTTCATGCTGTTCTTAGCCCAAGTAGTGCTCAGTGAGTCTGAGTGTGATTAATGTTTATTCACTGATTGCTCTTTGAAGAGTCTACAGAAGAGGGAGTGGGTTTTGGTGAGAATGAGTTAGCAGTGGAAGGTGGCATGAAACAAGAGGGAAATGAAAGGGATCTGACTGCAGTGTAGTCTGTTCATTTTGTGTAGTTTTGTTGAAATCACATTATCACCACTTTTAGCTGATATTTGATTGCTAGAAGGTGTGTTGTTTGGTAAATAAACTTTACACAGCTAGGGGCAACCCTGATGCTACTCTGGTAAAGCTAGGTAATACTTATGGGAGGATGCTCTGGATGCTGATGGAAAAACTCAAATATTTAGAAGATCTTTTGATAAGATCCTTCTAAGAGGAGCAACATGCTTCCCTCAGGAGAGGGTGTGGTGGCTCTAGCTGCAGGCGCTTCCTGGGCTGCCCAGCAACTGCAGGATCTGCTCTTTGAAGAAGGAGGAATGTGGTCTTGCTTATCCCTTACCTGAGCTACAATCAGAAAGAATACAAGAAAACTTGTGTTCCTTATCTCAGCTGACAAGTGCTGCCGGTCTTTTGCTGTGCTTCGTCCTGTAAGAGCCAGAGGTGGTGTTTGGATTCTTTGTGTTTCTTTTGGGAAGAGGCTTGATAATGTTCCTGTATGGGTTTCCTATGGCAGCTGTTCCTTCATTTTTGAAACTGGATGAACTGGCTGATATTTGGTTGGCAGTGTCTTAGTTTAGGCAAATATAAGTAAACTTGATAAATGGGCATGTTGACACGTGTTTGTCTTCAGATGATTCAAAAAGCATGATGACATTTTTTCTAGGTAGCTCTTTAAGTTCTTTTTGCAGCAATGTGTGCTGCTAACCTTACCTTAGAGTTGCCTGGTGGTGTCTCTGCTGTGTTGGTATTTTTTTTTTCTTAGCTTTCACCTTCAGTTTACAGTTCCGTTGTTACAGTTTTGTAAATAGTGAAACTTACAGACGAGGCACTTAAATGTTTATTAAAATTGTTGAAAGGGTAGCAGCTTGGTAAGCCAAATACCCTGATAAACCCACATAATATTTGTCTACAGCGGGCAACTCACTTCTTACTGCATTTCCCTTCTGTGTTTTTATATTTAAGTTTTGCATTATAAACAACAAAGAAAAAAAGACAAGTTTAAACTTCTTTTTTTCTCTATGGAATTGCTTAACGAAATCTTTCAGAAAGACCAAATGCTTTAAGTGTTACCTTCATTAATGGATTAAAGCTGCTTGCCTAGGAAAATAGGAAACCTTGTCTTTAGGTAGGATGAGATGATTTTTGATACAGGTAGAGAAATGATTTTTCAGCTGTATTGTTAGCTCAGTTACCAAAGTTTGAAGAAAATGTAAGAATAAAGTAACTGAGAATAAATGCACATTTTTTCTTCACTGTGAACTAAGTAGTCTAAAAATGTTTAAAATATGAGTGGTGAAGTTTGTCAAGTGTCCTTTTAGGTAGAAATGGGCTGTCCTTACGTGAGCTTTACTGCTAGTCCGCTATATGTGTCACAGTGTGATGAAGCTGCTCTGTTCGGACTTTTTCGTGTGAGAGTAGCAGGGTACAACCATCAGCATGTCAGGGACTGGTTCCACGAGCAGAGAATTTAGTTCTCTTCATTTTATTAGTTCATTTCATTTAGTTCTTTTAGTTGTTCAATTCCCATCCTTGCTCAGAAGGTGGGATCTGCAGCCCCTGGCTCGGCCAGGCCGCTGGGCTCGGCCGGGCAGGGATGCTCGGCCGGAGGCTGGGTGAACATCCCCGCCCGGCACAGCAGAGGGCACTCCTTGTTTCCAGATGTCGCAGGAAAAGCAGCACGTTTGAGGAATTTCCTATTTAATTCCTTGAATACAGTGTTTGAAGGGAAAGCATTTATTAAGAAGAAACATAACTGATTGTGTCTAAAGTTCGGATAGAAGGGATTGGATTGGTATCAGCACATTATAATAACTAATTTCTGAAAGAAAGAGATTAGAAATTATTTTTGCAGACACATACATGTTTTTAAATCAACTTAGCCACGGGTTCTTTGCTGAAAGGATTCGTAAATTTGAGGAAGGCATCTGTGTATTTAAATGTCTCTATTTAAAAAATAAAATATCAATATTGATTAAGTAAGAAAATGAAAAAATATTTTAATAGGTCATATAAAGAGCTATTTTATCTGTTTATGTTTTAGGGGAGAAATTAAAAACTAAAACACAAAAGTGACAATTTTAAAGGAATGTATTACATTTCTGAAATCTACATGGGTATCTTTATAAAGAATGTGTAGTTTTCTTGCTTGTGCAGTATCTGGGCATGCTCAGGTTAAAATAATTTGTGACACTGGATGGTTTGAAATCAAATAGTAAAAAGAGTTCAGAATTATTTTCATCTAATAATTGATGGGAAATATTTCTCTCAGTCTGTCTTCCCACCTAAGTTAGCATTTAGAAGATGATTTTCCTGAAGTTGCAGTTATTTGAGAGCAAAAATGCTGATTAATATTTAGTATAATTTTCACTTGTAATTTTCATCGTGTAATATTTCTTAGGTTACCTGTAATCTTTGTGTGGCTGGAATGCTTTGCTAGTGCTAATAAATAACTAATAAATAACATTCGTTGTTTGATTACAAATATAACAGCATTTTATAAAAGCTATATGCCAAGCACAGAGGTTACTCGTTTAGGTGGATTATCTGCTGGCCAGCCTTCAAGTGCTGGAAACTGCTGACTAACTGAGAGAAGGACTTGCCGGTTGTGGGGTTTGCGGGATCTGGAATGAGTAGTCTTTACCTGGAAGTTTCTCTCAATTTGCTTTGCCAGATTGTAATTCTGGGTTTGAGAAACTTGGGTTATGTGTGCTTGTGCTATGCTGTGAACATGTCCTGGTGCTTTCGGGTTCGTGGTAAATAAGGACTGTGTCACAGCCTTCTCAGCATCCTTTCAGCTGGATCTGCTCAAAATGCTGGTTTGTATTAAAGTAGGAAAGAGCCTGTTTGTCCTTCTTTTGACCTCTGTGAAGGAGCAGTTCTGTCTTGTGAGTGCTCTGGCTGAGGCAGCAAAACTTGTCTGTTCTGACGTGGGTTTGTCCCAGTTGTAGGCACAGCTGGGTCCGTCAGATGACCTGACCTGCTCTGCATGTGACAGAAGTGCTTGCGTGACAGGATTTTGTGAAACTCACACGGTGTTGGAGCAACACTCTCTGAAATGGAGTAGACAGGACTTCCGATGTTGGACAGCAGAGGAATGATGCATGCTGCCCCTTTGGAGGACTTAATTATAGTACAGTAACACTGTCACTGCTGCCTATCACAGCAGTGCACTCAGGGACACAAATCCGTGTGGGAAGGCCCTGAGCCCTCTGTCCTTGGTTGACTTGAGGAAGATGAAGATCACAGCTCTGGAGGAGTTGTCTCCTGGAACTTGCTCCTTCAGATAGCTCTGGGTTGGCGAGGGTTGCTTTGGCATTGCTGGAGGTCCATGAGTGGTGGGTGATATGCCTTTGATGACTGGCTGTCACAGTGAAATCCCCAAAATTAAACCGTCTTGGGACTGCCAGTATCATGGAGAAAAGGAAGTGCGTGTCAGCTGCCTAGGCTTGATTGACTGCCTGTGAGATATCTGGAAGAACCATAATGAAACAGTTCAACAGGGATTGAAATCCTTTCCAGTGGTTACTGTTATCAGCAGGATATTTACATCCGCTGTTGCTGTGGGAGATCCCAGTTATTCTCCTATTATGACTATTGAAACAGCATTCTGTCCCCCAGCAACCTGGGAAAAAAAGTGCCTGGAAAAGCAGGGTAGTGATAAACGGAGAAAGGCAGATACTGGGCTCAAAACACCATGGGCTTGGACTGTGTGTGCTCATCTGGTTAGATTTTCTTTTTGACATAATCCATTGCAGTAGGTTCACCTACTTTCTGTGATTTAGATGCTAATGTTCTATTTGTTTGCTATAAAGTTATCCTTGAAAGAAATATACAGATAAATACTTCATGTTTTAAATTCTATATAGAAGTTATTTAATTTCAAGAAAAATAAGCAGCTTTATTGTGACTAAATTCTGTGCTATTTTGTGTTGTGAAATAAAGTCTGAGCTCAGCGTTGTTTAGTAAATGATCCACCTGGCTAGTCAACAGCGTATTTTCAAAGCTGCATTTGAAATTCTTTATGAAAGTCTTGTTTTGCAGTTTCTTTGCTGTGTATCCAGTCAAAATGTGAAGATAAATGGAAAACCTTCCTTTTACTGCAAACACAAAGAAGCTGGTATTGAGTCAACCAGTGCAGCAGATTGTACATTTATAAGATTTGTTGGGTAAGCCTTGGTGGTTTGGGTAGCATTACAGTGTGTTAGCAATATGACTTTCTGGTTTTAAATGGGCAGCTGATTGATGAAAAAGTTCAAAAAAGGGGTCTAGAAGCAGCAGATGATTAACTTTCTTGATACAGTTGTGCTTTACTGACCTTCCCCTCCCCAGATGTACTCTTAACGTTTTATGCTATTCCTCCTAAGCACATGCTCAGTTTCATAAAGTCACAGGAAAAAGAAGTATGTTTTTAAATTATAGTCATGTATGTCACTGTAATACCAAAACACTCAGACTCAAACAAAATATTGTAGACCTTTGAGTCCTCTGATAATGGGCGGGGATAGCCATAATTGACTAAAAAAGTCACCTTAATTTGCATTTGCTCTGATAGCGCAATATTTGTTGTAGGACATATGAAATCAGTGTGTTAATTGAAAATATTGACATTTTTTTTGTGAACAGTACTGCTACACTTGAGTTAGCAGCATGTAATAAGGCATTGGTAACTTAAATATGTTTACAAAGTATTTTGAATAATTATGCTCTTTCATGAGTTGAAGAACAGTTCATATACTGCATCTCGATGATAAGGTTAAGAAATACCCATCTTCAAGTAGAAAAAAAGCTTCAAATAGCTTTATCAATGGAGATTTCTAGACAACAAAGAAGGTTTGATATTAAAAGTACAGTTCAGGAAAACCTGTTGAATATTAGGCACAGCATACAAATCCTATTACTGTGATCTTTTTTCTCTTTTGAGATCTACATGATCCTACTTGAAAAGTGTAATTATGAGAGACAAAGATAGTTTTCACCATGGTATTTTACTGGTTTAGTACTACATGTATTTGGTTAATTGTTATTTGCATGTCTTTTAAAAATGTGCTTAATTCACAATATTACATTGTTCATTATTATGAGGGCAATATATATACAAATATATGCATTCAAGCATATCATGTGTTCTCTGCACAGCTGAGATATTTTTAATTAGAAATTGTTCTGTATGCAAAATTTAAAATAGATTTGGAATATGCTATATTCATCAGTGTTGCAGTGACTACCAAAATATGGAGCTTGATGGAAGGTTGCTAATGGACATAAATTTATATCAAGTAGTATATAATGAAACTTTATTGTTTTTAAAATTGAAGTGTAATTCTTTCCTAATCTGCAGTCAAAATATAATTTTAAACACTTTTAAAAAACATATAATTTCACTATGGGAAGTTGGCTTAACATTTGGGTCTGTAGCCAAGCAAAATCTTCCAGTGCTCTTTGCCAAGTATGACAACCCTTATAACTTCCTATAACTGTGTTTGCTTCCCTTTGGACAATGCTACTAAGTATGAATAATCATGTTCTTGGTAAAACTGAAATTTAGTACTCTCCATATTTTTTCTTTTTAGGATGAGAAAGGTTGGTAAACTGGAACTGTAACTTGGACAAAATGAAGATTCTCTTCAGTGAAAATAATTTATTCCCGCATTACATGAATTTCAAAATACCCCTGTAGATATTTTTGTGCAGTAGCCTCTTTCTTAATTAGTTACAGTTCTTCCTAGGTGGAAGTCAGTGAAGCAGTACAGTTCTTACGTTTTTTCTTTAGGAGTTATGTGCCAGAAGTTTTTATGGCTTGCATAGTATTTGTATTGTTGAAAGAATAACGCATACTTATGTAACTGAAGCTTAGACTATTAATTTTGAGGCTGGAAATGGTCGCTGGGGCCATCTAGACTGACTTTGACTGATATAAGGCACTGAATTTCAGCCAGAGACTTTTGCATTTACCCCAGCAAGTGTGTCTTTCAAGTAAATTTATGGACTTAAAAATTGATGAATACTCTTTGCTCTCATGAGACCCCACCTGGAGTACTCCATCCAGTTATGGGGTCCCCAGTATATGAAAGATGGAGCAAGTCCAGAGGAGGCCACAAAAATGATCGCAGGGCTCCTGTGAAGAAGACAGTCTGAGAGGGTTGGGGTTGTTCAGCCTGGAGAAGAGAAGGCTCTGGGAAGACTTTTCTGTGTACTTTCAACATAAAGTAAAGAGTCTCTCTCAGCCTTTATTAGTAGGGCCTGTAGTGACGGGACAAGGGGCAATGGTTTTAAACCTGAAGAGGGTGGATCTAGCTTGGACAAATGGAAGAATGGTGGGGGTGGTTAGGCACTGCAGTAGGGACCTGTGGATGCCCCCTCTCTGGAAGTGTTCAAGGCCGGGTCGGATGGGGCTCTGAGCAACCTGGTCCAGTGGCAGGTGTCCCTGCCCATGGCAGGGGGCATTAGGACTAGATGACCTTTAAGGTCTCTTCCAGCCCAAACAATTCTGTGAGAAAAGTGTCAGTCATAATATGTGTGTGTAAGAAAGCAACATCAAAGTTTCTATTCCAGTGTTACTTTTGGTGTTTTCAGCCTTATGAGGGCAGTTGGATATCCAGTTAATGTAACTATCTAAATGAGATTTCCTAGAGGCTCTTTATTAGTGTTATGGTAGTTTATTTAGGACTAAATTGATAACTAAAGTAGGATATTCTTCATATTCCCGTGCTTGTAGCTTAGCTCAAATGGAGTGGCAAGAGCAGCTCTAAGTTCACCGGTTTACAACTAAGATTTAAAATAGTGTCAGATAGTTTTGTCCAAGCTGCAGAGAAGGCTTATGGAGTAGATCATGCTGTCTCAGATGTTCCACAGGGGAGAGGATGCTCTTCCCCAGAGAGTTCAGGTCAGTATGCTCACAGGTATGCTGGGACTTTGAGACTTCCAGCACATGTATGCAGCAGGCTCTACTAGATTTTACCTTCGAGTTAGCAGAGAGAGTGGAGTTCTGTGCTCCTTAAAGCGTAACCCTGAGGTATGAACAAATCAAGGACTCAGGGCTTTCATGAGGAGGTTTTTACAAAATACTATTAGGCTTTGACAATAAAATCCAAAATCCACCAGAAATCTTAATATCTGGAGTGAAGTTGGAATAATGCTTTACCAAAACACTTCGTTACTGCTTCTCATCAAGGGATGGTTAAATGCCTTATTTCAGCTTCTTACTTCTGACCTTTTTGGCTGAAGAGATTTGTTTGGTTTGCTTTTTAAAATAAAACCATATTTCTTCACTGTCCTGAGGAGAACGTATGGATGTTCCTCCTTTGATTGAAACAGCAGAAGTTCGCCTTGCTTTCTGGTGGTTCTGTAGGGGTGCTTGCAGTTTTAAAATTGTGATAGGAAATAACTCTGGACAATTAAAACCTGACGTATGTGAAGTTTTTGAAAGTTAATAAAAATTTAGTAAAGAATGAAAATATAGCAGTCAATTTCCCTCATCCTCTTATAAGCAAAACAGAGCTGTTTCCCTTGCTTTTTCCAGTCATAAAATCTGAAAGTTTTTTTCCCTCCAAATGTTAAAGTTTTGGAGGAAAATCTTCTAGTGCTCACTGTGTTCTTGAATATCACTTTTGTAGTACCACATTGTGTTAAAAAGTGGTTCTGTTTACTTCTCCCCTCTCCTACTTTTTTCAAAACTTGCCTTTAAAAAGCTGGGTACACATACTGCCTATGTTTATTCCAAAACTATAGAATTTGGAGTTTGCTACCATTGATGGTGCAATTCAAATCATTACTCAGACTGGGAAGAAATGAAGTAATATGGTGTCTGCTGGAACTCTTCGTTACACTGTTATTTCTTCTACTGGCCTGTAGATGTTAATTAATATTAGACTAGAATCCTTATGACTGAAATAATTCCCTTATAGAATTCAGAGCATCCTAGCTGGTGTGCAAGTACTGTCTTCATGGAAATTTGGCCTTGTAACAATTGTCGCATAGGAAGTGATTCATATGAAGCTTTTTATAAATATCTTGTATATATAGCTATATAGATCGGTATATCTTGTAAATATCTAGTAGGGAAGCTTCCAGTTTTCTCCTTGACTGCTTTCAAAGCTCTTCTTTGTGACTTTGCAGTCATTAATCTTAGATTTTTCCCTAAATTACTGCTTTGAATCACAAATCCTTGTTTTATGCTTTCTGTTTGGACTATTTCCCTTCAGTAGTTTTATTAAATAACACCAATCTTGCTTTTGTTTAAGCTTTGTTCAGTATTTAATCTTCAAAACCTTTTGTTAACAAGACATTTAAATGAGTTCTTCAGTTTAATCTTTTTGTATAGAATAAAGCGGAAAAGTCTCTTGTTTAAAGGAAACTGAAGAGGTCTTCCTGGTCTTTGTGGCTGTCCATTTTGAGTTGTAAATTGAATCTGTGAGGAAACAGCATAAACTTCAGTTTTTTGGTATATTTTTTTAATGGAAGAAAACCTCAGGCCACTCATTGGGGAGGAAAAAGAGCTATATTCTGGAGAGGATAAATGCAAAACAGACAGAGGACTTTAAAAGAATAGACTCTCTCTTCATGCTGTCTTTGATTGTAATTGTGCCTGTGCTGTATGTGGGATGATGTGCTGTTACTTATCAGCCTTAGTAGGTGAATTTTGTGGTTGTTGTATTTAGTTATGTGTATGCCAGGTAAATCCTGTGTCCTTGTTAATTCTTATATAGCTCTGCCTAATCCAATCTTGCGGTTTTCTACTCTCTTCGTGGTTTCACCTGTCTGTTTTATCCATTAACATTCGGAGTTCTTAAATAATAGTATTTTAAAATTTGTCTTGGTACATATTGCAGAATTAAACATTGGGCTTCAAAAAAATTCTAAAATAGCCTTATACATTTTTGCATCACTGGCGTCATGCTGGTGTCTAGTGTATGTGTTGTCCGTGTATGAATGGCATATATTGAGACACAGCTTGCAGATTGTCTTCCTTAATACTGCACAAGGTGAATGTCATTGGCAAATAAATGGGTAACGAGTAACTTGGTACTTTTTCCAATGATTGTCAAATACTAGAATAGAGATGGAAAAGAGATGGTTCCTGTCTTTGCATTACTGTTCATATTCAAGTCCAAATGATGCTCCTGAGTTATATTTCAACTTAGACTTCTGATTTCATAGAATCGTAGGGTGACCTGAGTTGGAAGGAACCTTAAGGATCATCCAGTTCCAATCCTCCTGCCATGGGCAGGAACACCTTGCACTAGACAAGATGTCTCAGAGCCCCATCCTACCTGGCCTTAAGCACTTCCAGGGATGGGGCATCCGCAGCTTCTCTGGGCAACCTGTTCTTTCGTGTAGTGCAGAATACAAGCAAGTCATGTACTGTATATTGCAAATACAAGAATTTA
Source organism: Cnemophilus loriae (assembly GCA_013397755.1). NCBI lineage: Eukaryota > Metazoa > Chordata > Aves > Passeriformes > Corvidae > Cnemophilus > Cnemophilus loriae. The sequence continues at coordinate 1,444,627 of VZTF01004030.1, forward strand.
TCAGATTTTGTTCCTCTTTATTGTTTACTCTTTATTGTTTTATCTGTTGATAATAAGCAAGTAGGTGAACCCCTGACCTGCAGAACTATAGCTCGTGTTGTTTGAAAAAATAATGGTAGGCGCAAATCCTCTTCAAAGGAGTAAGTTGTATAATACTGTAGTTAGTGCTGTATACTGAGGTGGTTACTGATGGTGTTTTCTGCATCTCAGGATATATCTAAACTGTGGGACAGGGTTTAGAAAATTTGAAGGAAGAAAAGGAACAATTATGTGTCATCATGTCCCTTGGGTAGAAGTACAAGTGGTAGAGACCCGAGGTGGGCAGTGTGGGATGTTTTGCCCAGTGCAGAATTACTTTAGAAGAGGAGACAAAAGGTCTGTGACTGCTCGAGGTGTGGAGGACTGTGCAGGTTTAGTGGGAATGCTGTCTTGGTAGGCAATGGCTGTACAGTGGAATGAGCCTGAATATTCAAAGCTTAGTTGGTTTTTAAGAAATGTAGATTAGGCACTTACTAGAGGTTGGCTGTATTTTTAGAGTAAATAAGTAATAAATGTTAATGTCAGCTCTTATACTTTTAAAATATTCTTCCCCTAAACTTTTCATTCCTACTAATACGGGAAGCAGAGTTTTTTCTTTGGGAAAGCTCTAAAATCACTGCTTACTACTAGGCACAAAGTTGTGAACGTGTTCAAAGTTGAAGGTAGAGAAGTTATGTGAACTTATTTGGTTGAGGGGAGACTGAGAGCTGTTCACCCCTGAGATGAGTTAAAGGCATGATGCCTAAAGTTTGAGTGATAATTTTCTGAGATAAGAATAAGATACATGGAACTTCTCAATAAGGACTCATCAGCATTAGAACAAATAGTTTAATGTATAAATAGAAGGCAGCACCTATAGAAAACGTTTTGAGATGTAATTGCTTTTATGCTTATATGTTGAAATTTCAGTCACTGTAGTCATATGTCAGTCCACTTGGTGCTCCTCATGAGTGTTCAGTGCTGTTTCTTGGGACAACCTCAGTGTCAGGGAAACTGTGTTGGTGAAAACAAAGCTTGATGGTTATTTTTTGATAAACTCAGGAGAGTTCCCAAGTTGGCAGTGCTTCTTGAGCTGCTTCTGGGTGGAAGGCCTTTAACTGTTGGATGTCAGATTTTGTGGTATAGTGTCTGAGTTGGTCCTGCTGTCTTTAAGGTGATATTCTTCTGCATGATGGATTTTTGACTTAAATACAGCTTGTTACATTCAAGTAAAAAGTAGTAAAAGAGAGAAATTTGGTAAATAAACTGCATGAATTACTGTTACCCTAGTAATGCCTTCAACACTTAAAAAAATCCTGAGATTTAGGTCTATATCTAAGCAACAGTGCACACTTCCAGTAGTTATAAGGTATGGAAAACTAAGGTTTGCCAGGCTAGTAGATAGTAGAATTTTTTAGGTTGTTTGTTGAAATAAGTGCCTTATCAATATATACTTGTTCAGTGGGCAGCTTAATATATTGGGTTTTGTTTTAATATTCTTTATAGCAGGCTCCAGTTATCTTTTCTCAGTAAAATAGTACATGTTGAAAGTGATCTCAGGAGGTTATCTGTTCAGACCCCTTGTTCCAAGCAGGATAAACTTAGTTCAGGTTGCTCAAGGCCTTTTCCAGTCCCATTTTGGGTATCCAAGCTGTTGGAGCCCTTAGCTATTGAGGCATCACACTAACTTACTACTGCAAGTTGGTTTTTCCGTGTTACTGTTTCGTGTAATTAACTTTGGACAGAAAGGTCTGTCTAGCTATAGGTGACAATGCTGAGGAAAACAAATTTGATAGTTACAGAGGGTTGTGTTCTTTGCGTGCTGCTTGATGTTAATATGTCATTCACCCCTTAATTGTAGCAATCAGATTACCAATCTCCCATCTCTTCTCATCCATATCTCTCACATTCCAATGTGCCTTCTACTTGCCTTTGCAAGCAGACATAAAGCACATAGCCTGGGTTTGCAGATATTTTGCACAGTGGGTGGTATAGGGCCACCCTGCTTGTACAGTCATAGGCTTTGCTCCAGAAATAGTATGTTACATTCCTCCGTTGGAGTTACTTCTTTTGTTTGGATCCTACTGGGGTTTAAATCTATGACTTTTCCCACTCTGTGGTTAATATGTATCCTCTTGGAGAGTTCTGTTGCTGAAAGAGCTGCTGTTTTTTCATTGAACTCTGCACACTGAAAGTGGTTAGTATCCAAATATTTATAAAAAAGCCTTTAAAATCCAGAAATTAGAAGGAAAATTAAACAGATTTGGCATTTAAGAAGGAGAGGGTAAAAAAAAGCTTTTATACTTCAGATACTTGAAACGAATGTGCCATTTGTGCTTCTGAATGTTGTAATAATCTCCAGTTATTGTAACTTGACGAGTTATCAATGCATCATCTCTCAGAGCTCCATGGCCAACACTCCTTGAGAATCAGAAAAGTAGAGTGCTTAATAAAGTGTGTTGCCCTGTTATTGTACAGTCTTACTGTTTTTCCGTAATGCTACTGTGGAGAATCCAGTTAAGGAGATTTAGAAGTTGTAGAGAAAAGCACTCAAAATGTCATTAAATCTCTTTAAATGCTTGAAATAAATGACTCTTTAATGAGATCTGCTGAAGGTTATGCAGAAAACTGGAGAAAATACTGCATTTTATCTCACTCTGTTTCTAGACTGTCCACAAAAGAGTCCCGATGGCAGTAACTAATGGCATCTCTTGAGGATTATTGTATACATAAATCAGCTATCTGTGCTCTGGAGAAGTTCCTCTCCAGGACGCAGAATAGAGAGTGCTGCAGACTTGTAGGCCCATGATAGAATTCTAACAGATTCCCGGTGGCTTCTTGGAAAACTGTCCACAATGAAGAGTGCCAAAAAATTTCTTAGTACATTATCGTCCGTATTTTAGTTTAATCTGTTTCTAGTAAGCAATGAGCACATCTGTCACTGTGTAAAGATAGCATTTGTCTGTTGTGTACAGAGATTATTTCACAGGCAAGTTTGCACATGGGAGAATTTTTCATCTGTATTTTTTCTTGCCAGGGAAATAAAGAAGAGAGATGTTATTAAATAGATTGGACCATTTTTAGGTGATGAAAACAGGAAGTCCATAGGATATTAGTGTACTCATCTTCATGAAGTGCTGGGAGATTTTTTTAGTGTAGAGAGCCTACTGAGTGTGCCATTGTATGAAGGCAACATGAATAAGGTAAATGCCATTTAGTGAGTGTAATTGTCAATTTACTGTGAATTGTATTAATTACTTAGCAAAAAAATCTCAGTGTTGCTCAGTGTGTTCTGATGTCATTGCTAATGATATCTATGTAGATAACGTAGGAAAATCTCCTTCAGACCAAACTTAGAAGTTCTCTTGATCCTCTCTACTAGCTCAGGCTTTTTCCAAATGATCTACATGTAAGAAAAGGCAGTTCATTTGTTGGTAAGGATTCTCTGGTTTGGTGTCTGATCCCACTAGCATTGATTAAATTAGTTCAGACCATAGTTGGACCTTCTCATCTCCTGTTAACGTGTCAAAACAAAGCTGCTCTTTACCCAAGATGTGAATTTAGCTGTGGAGTATATGTTTGTTACCTTGCAAATGATAACATCCTGCCATTGTGAGTGTTTTTGGTTGGTTTTTTGTTTGTGGGTTATGGGAGGGGGAGGTTGTTGTTGTTTTGTTTGTTTTTTTCTTTGGACCAATCTTCTTATTAGTTTGCCTTGCAATGATGAAGAATTGAAAATAATCTGGGATGATATGATAGTAGTCCTTGTCATCCTGAGTTTGTGTAGCTGCCTTGTTATCTTTGCCCTTCAGTGGAAGACCTCTGAATTTTGCGCTTTTTTGTGCCATAGTTTCCATGGAAACAGGTTTGGGTATTTCAATATGAACATTGATTTGTAATCCCCTGCCCAAAGAGAGTAATTTTGGGGGGGGATGTTAATTTTGAAATGTTGACTTCTATCTTAGGACTTCTATATTGATTTAAAATTTTCTGCTGTCCCCTTAATTAATATAATATGTTCTCTTACTGTTTCCAGCATTTTGCATCTTTTTCTTGCCGCACTTACAAATGGATCCTGTGTAATTAATTTTCATGTATTTGAACTTAGAATGCATTGTGAAATTCAAACAATGCTATATTTGGAACCTTACACGATAGCTTTCCTGTGTAAGATCCTACTGCTCTGTTTGTGGTTTACCATGGCCAGATGCTTTCTTTTTGTGGTTTGTGTGCATGTATGCACATGTTGCACATTTTTCAGCCCTTGTCCTTGGGATGCTGCATTTAACAGTTCCTGTTTCTGAAGCAGCAAATGTACCAGGTGTCAGATCTCTAGCTGGTAATTCCTGGGGCTATGTCCCCTCAGAACAATCCATGCTGTTTATGTCTTCCAGAAGAGCTGGAATTCAAAACTATCTCTTGTTTTGACTTCTTTAAGAATAAAAGTTTCCAAAAGTACAAGTGGAAAATTTTGGCATTATTCTCTGTTCATATAAAATATAGATGGATTTTCGGCATCCACGTGAAGCAGTCGATGGGAAAGTGTGTTGTTGAAGCCGGCATAGCTCTGAACTTTTAAGTGCTTGATTATTTGGTTTAGTTCTTCTGCTGGTTCCAAAACAGTTTGAAATCTTGCACGAAGTAATTATTACCAATTAGTTATACTGAATGTGGGGAAAACTAACAGGTTCTAATTCTTTAAATCTATTTAGCCATCTGTAAAATGATTTGTTTAGATTCACTTTTTTAGATTCACTTAATATTAGATGTTGCTCCCAAAATGCTTCTCCCTTTTCATTTGTTCCTAGCAAGTAGGCTTTTCTTACTAATTGCATTTCAAAGGTGACAATCTTAAAAAGTGGTCATAATTAGGATATCAGGGACGGCATGTGGGAGACTCAGTCTCACTTTAATAGAGCTGGATATTTTCACCTAGCATGTGATGGTAAGCCTGCGATAGTAAGTTTTCTCAGCTTATAGAACAGAGATCTTTCACTCCACGAAGCACAGCGGGAAGGTTTATGTTCTCGCATTTTCCCAAAGCTCTATGAGAAGAAACTGGTATTTTGTTTATTTAGTTACTTTGATTTTGTAGACTGAAAAATGAGAGAAGTGATGGTTCAATTTTTTTTTTTTTTAATATTAGATCCATCCTGTGCATGCTTTCTACTTTTGCTGCCTTGCAAAATGGTTTTGTTCTTTGAAATAAAGATTTAAGTATTATTAATTATTAAATACTTGCATGAATAGCTGCAAGGTACTAATTCAGGTTTGGTTTTCACTGAGGAGATAACAAAGACATGAGCAGTGTTCTTTTTGGGAGTATCTCCTACATTTAGAATGCATTTTTAAATTAACTTACCTAACCAGTAGTAGAACCGGTAGATGTTTTCAGGAGATGCACACTGTTATGCTTTTCTTTGACTGAATTAATGAAAGCTTTACCTTTAATGTGTGAAATGTTTGGAACTGGAGAAATGTACCAGATGCCTCCTTAGAAGTCTTGCTAAAAATGTGATGAACATGTGAAATCTTTACTTGCTCTTCAGTGAATGAAGCCTTTTTGTACACTGAAAGTTTCATTTAAATCCTCCTTCAGATAGCATGTTTTGTGAAATTTTTTTTCTTTTTTCTTATTCATCTGTAGGTTCCTTCAGAGAAATCGGAATCCTTTGCATCCATGTTGAGACGCTCTCCTTTAATTCAGATGGGGCCTGCCAAAGATAAAATTGCCATTGGTCAAATATTCCATATTGTAGAAGATGATCTTTACATAGATTTTGGTGGCAAGTTTCACTGTGTATGCAAAAGACCAGAAGTTGATGGAAAGTAAGTAATAAACTTATGGTAGGTGATTGACATCTGTGAATGACATCCTGAAATGCTCAGCTAAAGGGACTTGAACATCTTCTGGACTGACCTTGGATAGTTTGTATGAATTCTGGGGTTTAAACTGTGGAAGTTAACGTATTGTGCAGAATGAAAATACGGTCATAAACAGATGTGCATAGCTCATCATTGTCTGGAATTCAGATTCCTTTACACATTTGCATTATTGCTATCTATATTATTCCAATTTATGATGAGCAAAGGAAGTTACTGGGTTTTTAGTCACTGAAAAAAAGGGAAATAGTTGTCAAGCACTGTTTATTAAAATACTTGGGAGTTTTGTGGATGTGGAACTTCAATCCCATGTAAGTAGTCTTGGGCAGTACCTATCTCTGCTAAGTGTAGGTACATGAGGTGATGTACTGGGGAGTTGATGTTATTTGTCGTAATACTTTTTGTAGCAGATGATCAGGGCTAATGTGGTCAAATATTCAGTGTTGTAGCAGGTGATTTTATATAGATTTTGGCGTCAAGTTTCACTCTGTCCTGAAGTAGAACAACTGTGGTGGAACTAGAACAGTTGCGCTGGGGAATACAGTATTTAGAGAGCTAAAAGATAAGAAAGCAATGAATTCTAGTGGAAATAGCATTTATAAGCTTTCTAAACTCTTTGGCACCTTATAATTATATATTATTTGAAGATCTCTTGTCTATTTTGCCTCCAGGTTGCTTTAACACAGCAAATATTAAATATTGCTATTTTTAATACATAGGCAAAACACCATCTTTTTGAATTCATAGCATCAAAATATTTTAGTCCATCTCTTTTACCTCTGTTTTCCCTAAGAGAGGAGGAGCATCTTTGTTAATCTGCAACATCACTGTTTCTGAAACATTAAATATGATTCCTGTGATAATCAGTTCTGAAATAGTTGATTTAACAAAAAGAGATCTAACAGAAATAATCACACGTTTGTGTGCAAGTCGGTGATAGTATTTTATCAGAGCATTTTTATACTCAGCTTCTTTTTTTGACAGGTCTGTGACTTTCAGAGCAAATGTGTCTGATGTCCCAGGATGAACTAAGTCCTTTATGCCTGTCCCGTTTGGCAGCGGGCAAAGATTTTCTTAGTCTATTGGTGCTGCTGTAGTGATAAAGCCCTTGTTGCTGTTTGCATCTCCTGCTAATTCCAACTCGAGATAAGCTTTCCCTTCCAATCCCATTCTTGCATGCCTGAGGAGTGTTTCTATGTTTGTCTCAATCTGTGACCGTTCATTTGGTTTTGTGGTCGAGTTCAGCCCAAAACTCCCTGTTCAGCTGCACTAGCCTTCTGCCAGGCCTACTCGTCCTGCACATTGGGAAAGACCCGTGTGAAGCATTGGGCAGTTAGTCCTTATAGGTCTTTGATGTCTTCTGGGCACTTTTTCATGTCAGGACAGCTTCTCTACCCTGAATAACCCAAAGTCTACTGTCCTGAAGCCCAGATCTGCCTTCTGCCACTTTCCTTTCTCACTTTTCTTCAGCACGGTAAGCTCTCATTGGTGGTCTCTGCAGCTGAGACTAACATCAGCTATCACATTCCCAAGAAGTTCTTATCTGCCTGTGTGTAATATGTCCAGCAGAAAACCTGTCTTACTTGGGTTGTCTGGCACCTCTGGTAAGAAAATGTCACCAGTGCTCTCACTCTGATTGCTTGCTCCCCTTCATATTTGTTCCTGCTTGAGCACACATCGGGACATTTGAAGTGTGCTGTGACAATCAAGGTCTGCAGTCGTGAGGTGGCTTCTGGTTGTTTGAATGAAGCTTCATCCACTCCCTCTTCCTGATCACACTGCCCATAGCAGACACCCACCGTGACTCTCTGTTCGTCGCCTCTCCAATATTGGCCCACGGCTCTGAACTGCCTCTTTGCATGGTTCATAGCAAGGCTCCATGCTCTCATGTCCCTTTCTTGCTTCCAGTGCAGCCTCTTTGCCTTGTCGCATGTTTGCTTGCGTGGTTCTTCCCAGGTTTGAGGAGTAGGCAACTTTGTGTTTATCTTCAAATCCCTAACTGGTTCACTCACCTTGTGAATGCTGAACCCATCACTTGCTGTTTCCTTGTATGGTGTTGTTATCTTATTTTGTCATGGTGCTCTGGAATACTGAGATGGCAAGACAAACTGGGGGAAAGGAGTGAAAGAGGTCTTCCTTAAAAAGCTCACAGGCAAACAAGCATCTGTCCACTCCTTCCCTGCTCTCGTCTCACCCTTAATGACTTACGTCTTTCCTTGTGGTGCACGTTGCAGAGGTACAGTGGAAGAGGAGGCCTAGGAAAACTTTTGTTGGAGCAGGTGCTTTACAGTCAGTTGTGCACTGAACGCTGGGAGCATAAGCCTGGACTTGAGAAGATCTTGGCCAGTTATATTTTTGGTTGCTTTTTATAATGATAAAAACAAGCAGATCCCTATAAAGCTTGTTAATACTTCCTTCTCACTGCTTTTGAGTGGGAGTGGAGAGATGGAATTTAACAGCCTGGATATTTTTAATGAAATTAAATTTTGGAACTAAAGGTGGTAGTTCCCAAAATAATACAGACAGCATTTACAACATTGAGGATGTAGTGGCAGTGGAAATGGTACTGTTGCTACTCTATATTTAATTGACTTAAAGCATTCATTTGAGATGTAGGTGACTGATTCAAATCCCTTTTCTCTACAGTTCAGACCAGAAACCTGAATTTGTCTCAGACTACTTAAGTGTTTAAATGCTATATGGACCTAATCCTCTAAATAAAAATAAATAAGAAAGCAAATAATTTAAATTATTCTTGCCAACTTTTTCCAATTCATTGCATTTCTGGAATTGGAATTTCTAAAATTTACATGAATTTACAAAAAAAATTGCAGTTGCAAGCAATCTTTTGCCATTTGTGTAACGAGATATCTATCTCCTGAGGACATGTGCTTTTGATATTTCCTTGGTCATTTGGCTTTTTTCTCACCAGAACTCAACTATTTTTATGATATTATAATACAGTTTTCTTTTTTTTATATGAAGTCCTGCGCTCTTTGAAAATGCTAGTTTACTTGAAAAGAAACAAAAGGTTCTTGTCTGTAAAAGGCAAGAAACAAGAGGTTCTTGTCTGTAAAACTTGTTCGCTTGAACTGCTCAGTCCTGTTCCTAACAGTCATGATTTCTGGGAATGTCCAAGTGAAAGACCCTGTAGTGCTACCACCATGTGGCCACAAGAAAGGATTTCACCCTAAAGACTGTCTTGGGTAAAAAAGCAACTGAAAAAAAAGGTGTTCTTCACTTGGAAAGTTTGAAGTAGCTAAATAAATACATTTTGTTCCCCTCAGTTCTACTAAAAGAAATTTCAGCTTAAAAAAAAAACCCAAAACACCCAAACCAAAACCCCAAACAAAACACCACAAACTTTAAGTAAAAGAAACCTTAGAACAGTAATGCAAAATTTAAATTGAATAAACATTCAAAGAAGCTGCTAGCTATTTTTGTTTGGTTTTCATTGATTATTTTCCTTTTTGTGGAAATCTGTTTCATAGAATTTCAGAAAATACATTTTGTTATTAGCATTGGAAGAATGAGATTGGAAGAAAGCATTGGCTTAGTTAGAGGTCAAACATACTGTTGGTAAAATCTCACTGGGGTCAGGCAGGGATGTATTTGATTATAAATATCAGTATAATTTTGTTATTTGGGGTTTATTTACTATGTCAGGAGTATTTATTACCCTTCTGATTTCAAGATCTCACGTAATATATGCTGCACTTACTAAATATATACTACAATTAGTAAACATGTTTCTTGTTACGCTTTGACTTAAATGCTTTATTAAATTTGCATTTTATGCCAACAGCACAGCAATTCTGTTAAGTATCCAAAGTTTAGACAAATGAGAAAGAGTCCGTAGTAAAGTAAGATTCCTTTTCAGCAATGGGAAGAAAGTACATTTTTTCTCTCTTTTAACATGCACAGGAATTGAAGTCCTAAAGAAGAAAGTGTCTATTTTATATCTCCAAATAAGCAACAACTTAATCCACGGCAAAAAGGTGCTGTTAAAACCTGCTTCTGTCATTATCAGATGGAATTCCTGAGCAGCAGAAAATATGGGAAGGGGTTGTGCTGACACTGCCTCTTGCATGGTCTGCACCTGTACTGTTAATGACCAATTCCCATCAAAAGCACAATGGCTTTCAGCAATTTTCTGAAATGTAGGATTGCAAGACCAGCTTGCAAAGAGGATTAAACTGCACCTCTCCATGCCAGTGTAATGAAGCTTTATTTTCAAAGACTGCTGTAACCCTCCAGCAACTCCAGTATTATCAGGCTGTAGGATCAGAAAGACACTTCCTTTATGCTTGAGTATGCAGCTGGTGCAGGGATTTCCAGTATATCCTGTGGCAATTTTACTTGACACCTTTTATACAGTGCATATTTGCCAAACTTAAATAGTAGAGAAGGGAAGAAATCATTTGATGCCGGTTGTGATTTAGAACATGACAGCTTAATGAACACCATAAAATATTACCTAATGCTGTTTCTGCAAATTGTATCAAAATATTTACTCTGTTTGAATGACTGCCAGGGTGAATTTTATTTGGGAAACATTTTAAATTCTTCTCTTTTTGTTCTATTTTTAAAATATTTTATAGATAAGGTCAGGATGGAATCCAATTTAAACTAATCTGGTTTCTTAGATAATGTGAATAAGGCTGGTTGTTTTCTAGCACATTCATTTTATTAAGACAGTCTTAAATTTAAATTAAAAGTAATAGGGGAAACTGTTTAAAAGATCTTGTAAGATTAAAAAAAAAATCAATTTTCTAAAAACAGAAAAAGAGGTTCATGAAGAGAGATTCTCTTCGTGGGAAAGGATTTCAATAGTACACTGTTTGGTTTAGTTCCAGTTTGTGTTTTAAATAGAGTCACCATGTGTTAAGCTGGAGGGTGAGTTTGGAGTTACCTACTCTGTTTTGATGCTATGTGAATATGCTTTTTGAACAGCGAGTGCATCTCGAGCAGAATGAGCTGCCTCACACAAAGCACCCTGCTCTTGGTATGCAGAGACCCTTGCACAAGGGGACGTCAGTGTCTGTTTCACTCTTTGCTTGCTGAACCCTCCTTTCCCTGACTGTTTTGTACGTAGTAGTGCAATGTTACTATGAAAAGGGTTAGAAAGAGATGTTGGAAACATAAATTTCTAACTCTTTCCTTTAAAATACATAATGACCAAACAACTGGCAGAAGGCTGTACTGATTGAGACACTCAGCATTCAGCTCCCATTCTCGAGGCCTTTGCTCTTTCTTTGCCGGGGGAATCACAGGCATCAAATTCATGTTTAACCATGTTTACTCCTTAGAGTATGTATTTCTTCCCTGTCCTGTACTGCTGCTGACTGGAGTGGTGCTGGTCTGCCAGCCTGGCACATCCTTTGGCTTTTAAGCTTTGAATGTTGATGGAATTATTACTGCTAAAAAAAAAAAAGGGCAATTAATGTGATATATAAAGAAAACATATCTTGCTGCAGTAATGCTGGGTTTAGTTGTACATGTTTGTTTTTATAGTGGTCTACTTCCTTTTTGCTGTCTGTTGCCAGAAAAATAGCACTTATCTGTAATATGTAATTCTGAACAGGAAAGAAGGAAATTGCTAACCAGCAGTACAAGTGATACAATAAATGCTTTTGCAAGTACCATTTTCAAACTTATGCAGATGCAGAAAGAACAGGTCATATGAAAGAGACTGGCAAACTATAGAAACTTGGTGATTTTTTAAAAATTATTTATGCATGTTGAAGTTACTGATAAAATGCACAGGATGGTGGATTGATGCAGAAAACTGCTTTTGATTTCTGTAATGTTGTTTTGCTTAGAAAAGCAGGTCCACTGAGGAACGTTTTTTTAACTCCCAATTTTGGTATGTGAGGGGAATGAACACAGTTCTGACAGGATTTTCTCATTCTATTTATGTGTTCAAATTGTTGCTGTTAGCTCATTGGCATTAAACCAGTGGTTTCTTCCTTTCCCTGCTTCCCTTCTGTTGTAGTTTTCATTCCCAGCAGATCAGTCTTTCTCTTACAGGTTTGTCTAGTAGTATTCACACTGTAAAAAGACTCTTGATTGAGAAAATGTGTAAGCACTCTGTCATGGTTTAGGAACTACACTCCCCAATTTAGTGCCCCCTTGCCCCAAGACTCTCCCAAACCAGGTGCCACTTGCTTGCTCACCCTTTGTTCCTCCCTCACCACTTCCTTCTCCGGGTATAGAGTTGAGAAAAAGGTGCAAATTAAGAGTTGAGACAAGAACAATTTACTGGAAACAGCAATGAGATAAGAAAACCAACAGTAGCAGCAACAATATTAATAACAAAAGTGTACGAAAGAGGGTGATTTACATGCAGAGATGCTCACAGAGGACCCCATGACAGGGTTTCTCCCTACTGCTATGATTTTTCTTGACCAAGCCATGCCCTTCTTCCTGGAAGTGAGAATCCCTTACCTCCACCCCCTGGCAGTGAGGTGTGATAGTGTAGAATAACAACCTAGACATGCCCACAGAGCTCCAGGCTCTGCTCCCTCACAGCTACTGTGAAAATTTTGTCCTGTCTCTTGCAGGAAATGCATTATCTTCCCTCCTTCCGTCATCTTTTGCTGCCATTGCCTCATTCATGTGCTCCGTTGGTAACTATTTATATCTGATACAGGCTCATTCTCTGTATTCTTTTTTTCAATACTGTTTGTTAATATATATTTCTAATATAAAGATAATGTAGTTACATTTCTAACTAATTACAATTTTATTTTGTTATATCTATTCTGCATTATGCAAGTTAGTAGGTCTTTTTCAGCTTGCATATTATTGCTCAGCTTTTTACCAATATTCTGCTACTGAACTGTTTGAATTTGCAGTTCTGTTGTGTGTTTTTAAGCAGTTACCGTGTTTTAGAGGTGGCTGTATTGCAGCAGTATATGATATGTTCCTTCTACTAACATTTTTGGAAAGTTTTCAAAATAATTTTTGCTCATTTATGGATAATTAAAGCAGAAATTACAAAACTTACTAAAATACCTGGTAATATAATCTTATTTAGTCAACATGACCACTTACCTGGTGTTTCCCACAAAGTTATCTTTACTCTTTTGCCGTCAGCTGAGATTTGTTCTTTTTTTTTGGTTGTTTAGTTTTTTCATTTGTTTGGAAAGTATTTTTTGCCTATCAAAAAAAGAAAGTAGTGACATAAGTAAGTAACTTGGGAGAATTTGTAAGTCTTTATGACAGAGATTTCCTTTGTGCCTATAATGTCAAATGGTTTATGTCTATCAGTGCCATGTTGCTGATATTTGTAACTCTAAATGGCTATCTGAAATCAAAGCAGTCTTTGTACTTTTCTGCTCCTTCTTCCAAGTTTTCCTACCTATCAGGTAGGCATCTTCTTATTGGAGTGCAAAATTCCTCTGCATTTTGAAAGATGATCTTAGACTGTATTATAGATATAATTTTTGAATTGTTAAATAATTATGACCTGCTCAAGTTTGCTGAAGTATAAAATAAAGCGTGCATACACACTTTCCTGAATCTCTTCCAGTTTGTATCTTTTATGGAAAATATAACCAGACAGCCAGTCTCCACATTGTGAAAACCAGTCTCTTTCTGTGATTAAAATTATGAGAATGTCATGTTGAAATTCTCTGTGGACCAAGGTGGTTTTCACTAGTCATCAGCAAACTTGGGTTTTGGCACTCTGGTCAGCCTTTGGTCTCCAGCTATGCCCAAATACCAGGGAGAAATGGTAAGCAGGACTGATGATGTTGTCCTGTTCCCACATACCAACATTGCAAGTTAAAAAGGAAGCCTTATTATTTATATTGAAGAGGACTAAATTCAAGGAGGTGGCAGGAGCTGCCTTTTCTACAAAGCTTCTATATAGCGCAATTCACCACTGCTCCGAGCCCAAACAATGCACGTGGTGCCACTCTGTCTGCTGTCGAACAGTTTCAGCTCGCTTTTTTTAAAACAGGCACGAAGAATAGCTGTGCGATTGCAAACTTGGTCTGTGTGCTGCAGCGAATAACCTCTAACTTATTTATAGCAGCATGCATTTTGGAAATTATAGCATTTTTATCCCCTATGGACACAGCTTATTATTTGCTTGGTTACTTTACAATTGTGACTGTTTTTGCCACCCACTGTATATCATTCTTCAGTGGTTATTTTCAACCACAAATGGAGGTGTTGGCTTTGAGCGGTTCTGTAATACACAAGACTGTGCTTCCAAAGTTCCTGGAGCCCAAAGTCTGTAAACATGTTTTTTGGACTACACTATTAGTTTTTCATCCCAGATAGGTACATTAGAGTTTAGTTAATGTAATGATACCATGGGACAGGTGTTAGTTTTCAAAAGTACAACTAATCCATATTAATGAGGCACCCTGGGCAGCATTTGGTACAGAAATACAACATAGACCTACGAATACAGCCGCAGCAGTGCACATGAGCTTGCTAATCAATTTTTCTCCTTAGTTTTTGCTTCTGTCATTAGTTTAAAGTAGCAGTGAGTTATGAGATCTGATGACCTTTGGAAGAAAAAGCCCTCACAAAACTAGTAGCATTTACTGATAAAAAAAGTTTTGCCAGTTCTGTTTTCCCAGGGCGTCGTGATAAATGAGAGATGGAATATGCTGTGTAAAACGTCTTGGGAGAACAAAGCAGACCATAGGTGGCCTGGAGCTTTTTTGGCAATGTCAAAGTCTGTAAATACTCTTTAAGCCACACTTTTTCTCATATGTGGATGTGCACACATACACGATAGGAAAAAAAAGGCTTGGGAAACTTATTACTGCATTGGAAGGCTTGAGTGTTGTCTGTAGGAGATGAGTAGGTTAACTCTCTTTTCCCCTAATCCAGGTGCTAGCTGTCAAGAACTGCAGAAACTAGAATTACAAACTCATGACTTGGCAGAAGAATTACAATTGTTTCTAGTATTTTGTTCTGAGATTGATGAGAATAAATGACTTCAATCTCTGTGTGCAGCATATTAGGAATTTTTCCCCCTCACCTTTGAGAAAGCCTTGCTGTTAGCACACAATTTCACTTAAATACCTCTAGTAAAGTGTAATTAATTTCCTCAATCGCTAGACAAGGCTCACAGAATCTCAGCCAGTCCAGATACAGAAGATTATGGGTTTTATTGAAAACTCTTAAAACGTTCCCCAACATGTTTCACTCATCAGTGACTCTGGGTGAAGTGGATGAGGTAGGCTCATGCCAGTTACACAAACATGCTACTTTTCAGGAGTACAGAGAACTGCACTTGACTAAACCACAGAGCAAGCTGTAGTTGTTTCTTCTGGTTTAAAGCTTGGTCAGTTTGACCTGTACCTGTAACAGTGGTAAGGGTTAGATGCAAAAACAGCCCAGGTTATTGTAGCAGTATAACTGCTTTTATTAGGTTGGGTATAACTGTGTGCTAAACCCTCTTGTCAGCATAATGAGTTGAGCTGCAGTGCTGTGCTGATGTGGCCTTTGATTCCATTTTGGGAGACAGGTTTGGCCTAAACTAGCTCATGGGCTCTGCATGGCAGTCCTCTGAGAGGTGTAGACTTGCCCAAAGACAGAAGCTATTTAGTTTCTAGGTTGAGAAACTGAATTAATGATGTTTGAGACTAAATGTGAATTATAAGTCTTCATATAATGTAGATCTTACTCAGGAAAATTAATGGTATCATATAACCATGGAGTGGTAATTATTCACCCCTCTGGAATAGTTTCAGTAAGTGAGTCTGAGAAGGGAATTAACACAGCTAGGGAAACACTGCAGGTAATATATATCAACCTCGAGCTCTTAGAAGGCATGAGTCAGGCCTCCCACAAATAATGATTTTAAAGTTGTTTTTATTTTTTGGTTTATGTCTTTCTAGGGTATTTAGTTTTTGGGTTCACGTTGGTTTTTTTTTTAATTTGGCAGATTAGGAGTTTTTAATTAAACCAACTTTTTTTTTAAATGGCAGTTGATCTTCTTGTGTAACAAGAACCAAGACACTAAGTATCAGAAAGATGATAAAATTGTTGATATTAGTGAAGCTGGAGATGTACAGAATTATTTCACTGATAATTCCTCTCAGTCTGCTATATAATATGAAGATTACTCAGGCTGAATAACTAGCCATATACCCCAGGGGTCAATTATAGGTCCAGTCCTGCTTAACATCTTCATTCATGACCTCAGTGATGGGATAAGAATGTACCTTCAGCAAGTTTGTACGGAGTACAAAACTTGGAGGAGTGGTTGTGCTGCCATCCAGTGACCTCAACAGGCTGGAAAAATGGTGTGATGGGAGCCTCACCAAGTTCAGCAAGAGAAGCGCAAAGTCCTTCCCCTGGGAAGGTACAACCCCAGGCACCAGTACATACCAGGGCCGCCAGGATGCAAAGCAGCTTGCCAGAAAAGCCCTAAGAGGTCCTGGTGGACACCCAAGTTGAACGTGAGGCAGCATTGAGTGTTTGTGGCAAAGAAACTGAATGGTGTCCTGGGTTGCATGAGACAAGCAGGTGGCAGGATGCAATCCTTCTCCTCCACTCAGCCCTGGTGAGGCCAGATCTGGAGCGCTGTGTCCAGTTCTGGGCTCCGCAGTCCAAGAGACAGTGCAGGGAAGGGCCCCTAAGATGCTGAAGGGACTGGAGCATCTCTCTAATGAGGAGAGGCTGAGAGAGCTGGGATTGTTCCTGGAGAAGGAGAAGAGAAGGCTCAGAGGGATTTCATCAATGTGTAGAAATACCTCAAGTGAGGGGGCAAAGAGTACAGAGCCAGGCTCTTATCAACAGTGCCCAGTGATGGGACCAGGGGCAGTGGGCACACACTGACACACAGGAGGTTCCCTCTGAACATCAGGAAAGAGCTTTTTACTGTGGGGGTGACTGAGCACTGACACAGGTTACCCAGGGAGGTTGTGGAGTCTCTGTTCTTGGAGATACTTAAAAGCTGTCTCTGGCCATTGATGATTTATTTAGTCACGCATTTTTATTTGAAGTCACCGGTCGGTACAGAGGGATGGTTCAGCAGAGGGAGGAGTGGGCGTTTACTGCAGCTTGGAATAGGCCCAAAAGACTGATAAAATGAATTCTGTTACTCCTACACACCAAACCCATGACAGATGCTTTTCTTCCCCTGATGCTTTCTGTAACTCCTTGTCAGCCTATTTAGATGCCATTACCCAACCAGGGCACAAAACCAGGTAAATTCCTACAAAGCAAGGTAAGGATTTTAAGGCTGAGTGTTGCCAAACTGTGGAGGGGATTTGGCTGCTTAGCTGCTACTAGGCAGCACAGCAATTCTGAATTAAAAAATGCGTGGTGTTTAGAGGCAAAAATAAATAACATTTTATTACGTGTCTGTTATTTAAGACTAATTTATTCTCCTTTTCTGCTCACTCATATGCTAACAAAACTAACAGTCCTTGCTGCCTCTCTTTTCACATGCGTTTGTGTGGAGCTAGGACAGGGATAGCAAATGAGTATAATTTTTGTATCAAATGTTTTGGAGCAGGAAGCGGAGGCAATAGTACTAAAGCAACACTTAGGTTTTATGTATATGCCCTTACTGAGTAAGGAGCATCTGATAACACTGTCCCTGCTGTTGTATTTGCTTGCCTGACTTTTCTTAGAAAAAGATAGATAGAATGTTCAAGATAGGGTTTAAAATTCTAGGCAGGTATTGCTGTTGTGCTGGAAGAACTGCAGTGTAAGTAAAGACCCATATATTTAAAAAGAAAAAAGGGGGGTTGGGAAAATGTTCTAAGAGTATTCAGTAGCTGTTAAAACTTGCCTTAATAGATTTTGGAGTCTGTGTGTGGTCACTGCTGCCATGGCTCTGTCAGCATTTTAGGCATGATAGCAGCCAAGCAGGGATGCAGATGTCTTTTGCTTTGTGAACTTGCTGAACGTAGCCATGATTTATGGACACTGAAATGTGAAGTATGATGAGAACCAATCATGGAGCATTTTTTTAAATACAAAACCAAAGCTCTTTTTCCTTCTGTGATAGCTGTCAAGAAAGGAAAATTTTCTATTTTCCTGTCTTAGCATTTTACAAAATTTTTTTTTCTGCCTAAAGAACTTAAAATCCAGTCACCCAACTTGGGTGAGAAATAACAACAGCTCCCCCAGTTCTTTAAATACTGAAGGGATTGTTCTGAAAAATACTGAAGCTGTATTTTGAATAATCTGCTTTGAGACTTGGCAGGCTCTGATCACATGGAAAAGTGCACATAATGTGGTCACACTGTGTGAGCATGTACCCACTTAACCGAGAAATTGAGATATGACTCTAAAGGCAGAGAAATAACCATTGAGTACAAGAAAAAATGCCAATTATTTATTAGTGTTTGGTGGCTTTTCATTAGTGGGGTAAGAGGAAAAAGGCTTAAGCAATTTTTCTTTGATTAATGATCTTAGAAGAAATGAAGGATTGTGTACATGTCCTCTGAAATGTCTTGTTCTTTATTTTCAGAGTAGTTAGCAGGCCTTGCAGAGGCAGTGAGATCTTACTGAAAGAGTTTCATGATTCCTCTAAAACTATGTAAAGCATTTCTTTATGGAAATGCTCAACATGCATGTTTAACCTGTCTAAATCTTCTGGAAGTAATGGAATGTTAGTTTAAATATTAAAATTTTAAAAAATTATGATCTACAATGTAAAATCCCTATCAGGTCTTTTCCATACATCATAAGGAAATGTAGGTAGCATACGAGTTTAATTTATCTGCAATTTGTACTCATTAACTAAGTATTAACGTAGAGATCCTAATCTCAGTGGTAATTATAAGTTGATTGCTAATCTGTCCTTCCACGTGGGGAGTACAGTTACTTTTTTTCCTGTGACTTTATATATTTGAAGTTATCTAAAAATGTTTTAATCTTTGAGATCGAGTAATGCCTGTGCCACCTCGCTCATCTTTGGGTCCCTGGTGCCAGACCAGTCTATTACCACTTAAGTACTAGATTTTGTTCCCCCTGAAGCCTTTCGAGACTGTTCTTGGCAGCTGGCTTGACAGGGCTGCTGGAGATGAGACTGAAATGCGCTCTGCTTCCTCCAGACACAGCTCAGTAAACAAGCTGTGATCCTCTGCTTGGCAGGAGGCAGAGCTGCGGCTGCTGCCAGCCGGGGAGGAGATGCAGAGCAGCAGTGATGCGTGGCAGCAAATACAATATCCTTTTCTGGGACTTTGACTTGAATCACACATTGCTGTAATGTGGAGGTTTGTGAAATACTTGCCAGCTTCTGCAAGATGTATTACGAGTATGCTAAGCTTGGGCCTGGAGTATACACCAGTGGTGCACTTAGCTAAAACTAAATTATAGTAAGGGAGTGGAAAGGAATAATGTATGGCAAGAGTAGATTAGGCTAACATGCAAAGCAGTGATTTAGGCTTAAAAAAAACAAAAACGAAGAAAGGAAGTTTGAGGTGATTTATCGTAGAATCATGGAATGGTTTGTGTTGAAAGGATCATTAAAGATCATGTAGTTTCAACCCACCCGCCATGGGCAGGGACATCTTTTCCCTAGACCAGGTTGCTCAGAGCCCCATCCAGCTGGGCCTTGAAGGGATGGGGCACACCTCCAGGGATGGGGCATTCACAGCTTCTCTGGGCAACCTGGTCCAGTATCTCACCATCCTGTGATTATTTTCATGACCTTCCTCTGGTCTTAGTCCAACAGGTCCATGTCCTTCTTGCATTTTGGGCCCAAGAGCTGCGAGCAGTACTCCATGTGGGAATCTCAGGAGAGCAGAGTAGGGGGGCAGAATNACCCGCCATGGGCAGGGACATCTTTTCCCTAGACCAGGTTGCTCAGAGCCCCATCCAGCTGGGCCTTGAAGGGATGGGGCACTCCTCCAGGGATGGGGCATTCACAGCTTCTCTGGGCAACCTGGTCCAGTATCTCACCATCCTGTGATTATTTTCATGACCTTCCTCTGGTCTTAGTCCAACAGGTCCATGTCCTTCTTGCATTTTGGGCCCAAGAGCTGCGAGCAGTACTCCATGTGGGAATCTCAGGAGAGCAGAGTAGGGGGGCAGAATCAGCTCCCTTGACCTGCTGGTCATACTTCTTTTGATGCAGCCCAGAGCACAGTTGGCTTTCTGGGCAGCAAGTGCGCATTGCTGGATCATGTTGAGTGTCTTGTCCACCAATACCCCCTCCTCAGGGCTGCTCTCAGTCCATTTTCTGCCCAGCCTGTACTTGTGCTTGGAATTGCCCTGACCTGGGTGCAGGACCTTGCACTTGGCCTTGTTGGCCTTTGTGATGTTCATGTGGGCTTATCTCTCAAGCCTGTCAAGGTCCCCATGGATGGCATCCAGTGTGTTAACTGCACTGCACATGTTGGTGTCATGGGAAAACTTGCTGAGGGTGCACTTAATCCCACTGCTTTAACCCTCTGTAAGCTTCCTTTTTGGGTTTGAGTTTGTCCAGGAGCTCCTTGGTCATCCACTTAGGCCTTCTGGTGTTTTTGCCTAAATTCCTCTTAGTGATCCGTGAGTATTAACCAGCTTTCTTGGGCTTCACTTACCCCCAGGGCTTTATGCCTTCGTCCTTTCCAAGCAGATCCCTTAACAGGCCAAAGTCTGCTCTCTGGAAGTCCAGGGCAGTGAGCTTGCTGTGTGCCCTTCCCATTGCCCTAAGGATCTTGAATGCCACTGTTTCATGGTCACTGCAGCTCAGGCTGCCCTTGAGCTTCACATTCCCCACAAGTCCCTCCTTGCTGGCGAGAACAAGGACTGGCACAGCACCTTGAGAACAATTGGGATTGTTCAGCCTGGAAAAGAGAAGGCTTCAGGGTGACCGAATTGCAGCCTTCCAGTACCTGAAGGGAACTTACAGGAAAGATGGGGCAAGGCTATTTTCAAGAACATGTAGTGACAGGACAATGAGAAATGTGTTCAAATTTGAAGAGAATAGATTTACATTAGATATCAGGAAAAGATTCTGTATTGTGAGGGTGGCGAGGCACTGAGGTGGTGAGGCATAACTGAGGTATCCCAGGAAAGTCTTGGATGCTCCATTCCTGAAGGCGTTCAAGGCCAGATTGGATAGGCCTCTGAGCAACCTGGTCTAGCTGAAGGTGTCCCTGCCTACCGCAGGGGTTGGAACTAGTTGATCTTTAAGGTCTCTTCCAATTTAACCCATTCTATTATTCTATGACCTCTCCTCCTTGGCTCCTCTATCACTGAAGATGGATATTACCATCAGCGCATTGCAGGAGCCTCCTGGATTGTTTATCCCCTGCTGTGCTGTCCCTCCAACAGGTATTGAGGTGGTTGAAGTCCACCACGAGGGTCAGGGATTGTGAACATTTCATCTGCTTGGTCTTTCTGGTCAGGTGACCTGTAGTAGACCACTACTGTAATGTCACCTGTCCCTGTTGTCAGTTTAATCCTGCCCCATAAGCTCTTGGTCTGCTCCTCATCCCTTCCCATTTAGAACTGGTAGAGTTTGTCTCCATTTTCTTCTCATCATAGATCAAATTTGAAAGTTCTTTCTCTGAGAATTTCCCATTCATTATAAGAAAAAATAATCATGCTAGATGTTAGTTCTTCTTCTAGCCTTGTTAATCAGCCTTTAGATCTATGAATATTTCTGTGGCAAGATATTTAAGAACCCTAATATTAGTTGAAGGGTGAGGATTTTCCTCCTTTAAAGTGAATTAAAAACTGTTCAGGAACATCATCGATCAGATCCTTGATAAGATTGCAGACATATTTTGGCATCTGTACTTGCACATAGTGCCAGTATACTCAAGTGCAGTCATATGTCTTATATCTAGTGTGCAGAGCAGGCAGGACTGCCTTATTTAAATAAGGCTCTATGTAGATGTAAATACTAGAAATTCTTGTGCTGTTTTAAAATAAAGTATCTGAGGATAAAGTCTTCACATATCTTTAAGGTTGCTTGCTCTCAATTCGTTTGCCAAGAATAGAAGTCATAACTTCAAGACTTCCAAAATCTTTCTGACTAGCTCACACATAAGGAAACTTTAAATTTGTGGGTTCAATTCTTTTTTCTGGCGTTAAACACATTGTTTTTCTAGTATTTTGAGCTTAAAAACTAAAACTGAAAGATGAGTAGAGAGCATGCTGTTACTATCTTTGCTATTAGTGATAAAATTAACAATATTCTTTGTGTACCATTCATGTAAATCCAGGGATTTGTTTATCTTAGAATACAATTTTCTTCTCCTTTTTTTCTTTTTTTTTTTTTTTAAACCAATTCACAGTCTTAAAACATATCTAGAGAGTTATTTCTCTTTGACTTCATTATGTATGACTTTATCTGTAGTATGGTCTGCATGAGTTAAAGAGCAGTTGCTAACTCTCTTATTAGCTTCATGCTAATCATTCAAAAATCTTAATACTCTTTACAAGCAAAGATTTCACTCCTTAGAAAAAGGTCTGCATATTTTGCATATTGTATAGTGAATGGTGTCCCTGTTCACTGCAGGGAGTTTGGAACTAGATCATCTTTAAGGTCCCTTCCAACCCCGGCCATTTGATGATTCTGTGATAGGAAGCAGGTGAAGGTAACACTTCTGATGTTGTGCTAGAGGGCTGCTTTGTTTTCTTAAACATACTCACAGGATGGTAATGTAAATAATAGAAGTGCCATTTCCATAAGGGGAAAGTTGACAAAAATCATTATTTGAAGAGTAGCAATAATCCACATTAAGTGATTTTTTTTTTCTGCTAATAGATAACTAATAATAGAGGTGCATGTGCACCAATATCATGGATGTGTTAAATTTTCCCTGACCCATTATTTGCACAATCTAAATGTTTGTGGAATACAGACGTACAGCTGTGGTTTTCTTGTTACTTTTCTCAGTTCCTTTAAGCCTTTGCGGTGGGGATTTAAAATCACGACTCCGTTGTTACCGTCTTTGAGGTACCTTTTGAAGGGACATAGGGGTTCTGTAATTCCAAATCCCGTGGTCAGTTTTTCGTTTTGGTCGAAATGGCAGCCTTGAATTGGGTGATGGTGGGACGGAAGGGCGGGAGGGCACGTAACTGTGTTTTTGAAGGGGATAGAATACATTAGTTAAAAGTGGCATGCTGTCTCCAGAGCAGCGCCATCTCACGCAGGCCTCTCCCGAGGTCGGGAGCACGATGAGCGCTGGCAGCGGCGGGGCGGGAGCCGCGTGACCGGCATCTCCCGGCTTCCCGCTGCAGCCATGCAGCGCGGGGCGAGCCACCGCTGGCTGCCGGGGTGAGCGCCCAGCCATTCTTCCGCCTTCACTTCCTCGGCTCTTTAGCCCCCATTGAGCGTGGAACAGTGGCGGGGGACAAAAGCTGTATACACTGTACAAACAGAGCACTAAAGCGGCAGTACACTGACTCATTCTTCGCTCTGTGTGAGAACTGAGGGGGACTCTATTCACCGCCTTTGTGCCGGTGTCTGTCAACAGCGCTGTTTGAGGCCAGCCCCATTGTGCCGGCCAATGTTTCTTATTGACCCGAGTCTGTGCCCGCAATGTTCCCAGGGTCGAAGTTGCGAGCGAGAGAATGTTTGAAAAGGGGTAATCGTGGGCTAAATGCGTTTTGCTGCATTGTCGTCTGACCTATTAAATCTAAACTGCGGTCCGCGTTCATGCAAACAGGTAATTATGTAGTCACAGCTGCAGCCATTGACATCTGGTTACCGCCCCGTGGAAAAAGGGGATGGGGTGCTCGCCTCTCCCTCCAGGCTCTCAGACGCTGAACTTTAATGATATTAACTGAAAATAGAAGGTGGATTAGGAAGACTGACAGGTCAACAAGGTGGATACTTTATCCAAGTAGGCAGAAATAAGTCTGACTGCAGTTTCTTGGGTTTTTCTGCTGCCTTATGCATCAGATTTTTTCCATAGCTGCAGGCTTGGCCAGGCTCTAGAACCAATTATTATTTAGGGGTTTTTAGATCAAGAGAAGCTGCAAGATACTTCTGTCATCCTGTTGTGCAGAACAGTTCTGCAAACGACCACATTTATTTTCTGTAAACCAAGCAGCTTATAGTGGTTCTGGTCACCATAGGAAGAGTTGCCAGGATTTCCAGATAACAAACTTTCATTATCAATAAGCCAGCATTTCAAAATTTAGTGGTAAGTGTACAAGGGTGATAAAACATTCCTGGCCATAAATTATTTTAGGAAACTGTTTTTTCTTTTAATGTACTTTGGAACTGAGGGCATAGTATTTGCATGTAAATTAGTCTGACGCATCTCTTTCTCATCCCCCTCTGCTCTCTCCCCTTCTGCTGAGAGGGAAGAGATCTCTGCATAACATACAGAATTATTAAAACAGCTTGCTTTTCTGTCCTGCGCAACTTTCAGCAGTGGGATAGATAACAACCACTATAGAAATTAGGAGAGAGGGTTACAGGGTCCTGGGTGACTTTCATGGCACATCAAAGCTGGGAGCACAGTCAGCGCTGGGCAGCCCTGGGTGCAGGGCAGGAGAGGAGAGCAGCCAGCTGATAAATCCCTCCTTTAAGGGATGACTTGCAGGAAGGAATGGTTATCTGCTTCTTGCGTTTGCATCTGAGTGCTGCTCCTTAAGAGTCAATTATTCTGAAGTGCTGTTGCTATGTGGACTGTCACATACCAGGGAGAGTAGGTGCTACATGTTATGATACAAATATATAGATAGAGATATGTGGATGTAATCTTCCAGTATATGATCTTCTAACATTATGGGAGGACTGTAATTGCCAAAAGAGTGAAATGATCTCCTTCAAACATATGTCCGCTGTTACAGAGCAGAGAGCTGGTTCTCCATTCATGGAGCAGGAAGGGAGAAAAGGTGGTCTGCTCAGATTCAAGGGAACCTGTTTGTAATGTGGATCTCTAAAATTGTCTTGTACAGGCATCTGTTATGTAATTAGCATTTTCTTTTTTTTTTTTTTTTTGTGGGTTGATTTTTACTTGATTTCTACCTTTTTCTACTCCTTACAGGCCTCTAGGGAATGGACTGACTTTCTTATGAAAAAAGCAAGGTTAAAATGTGCGAACCAAAAGTATTTCAAGTGTATGTAGAAATGTGTTGGCATTACCGCGTTTTTCAGGCAGAGGACAGTAGAGATAGACTGAGTCCATCTGCCAGCAAAAGGCAGTTAAATTGCATCTTCACAATTATTTGATTCTTTGTCTCTTCAATACTTACTGCTGTAGGAAAGAATAAATTTTCTTAGCAACATTTCTAGACTACACCAGGACTATATACGGTCTCTTTGCTGCCTCTGCGTCAACACAATTTTTTCCAAATATATAGAAAATTCTATTTGTACATTCCCCAGTAGATGTATTAAGTTCATAAAAATATGAAATAGTCTTAGGAATTTGTTGTTTTTCACTCATGTGGCTCTATTTTCTAAACCACTTGCCCATTTCTTTGCTTAAAAAAGTAACTATTTAAAATAGAGTATTTCCTTTTCAGTACCCGCTGATATTTTTTGGTGTAAAGGGAGTACCAAGGAATGATGTAAATCTAAAGGACTCACTTCTCTAAATCAGTGTTCTGCTCAGCTGTATTATCTGTAGAGGAGATAAATGAGACTGGAGGTTTATCCTGTAGAGGTCTGTAAATGCCTTACACTCCTTAAAATACTTTAATTCTATAACTGAGAAAACCTGTTCCACTTCAAATATGAAAAGTTAGGATGAATTTGAAATGAGAATTCTTAGCAGAGATCAAGAAGCTTCCTGGTTAAATTGTTTTTTCCTCTGTCTTACCTAATAAGTAAAACTTGATCAAACTTCTTATTTGGGTACTCCAGTTTTGATGTTGTGTGCATCCTGGGTCGGCTGTAATTCTGAATGTCTCTTTATGTAATTCAAAAGGAGTTATAAGAATACACTTTTCAAAGAGGCAGAGTTGACTTGTCTTTTGATATGTAACCCAGCTTACTGAAATAGGCATTAACCACTGCAGCATTCTTGTATGTTTGGAAGGTGGTACCGTATAATGAAAGAAAAGTTGAAAACTTAGATGTAGGAATTATTACGTGCTCAGTAGTTTGGAGCAATAACGTAGTAAAATCAATATAATCAAGGGAAGTCTTGCATAGTGTACATAGTTTAGCCTCATGCTTCAGCAAATAAGGCATTATAGAAAAAATTCTTATAGTTCTAGACAAAATAAGAAAGCAGAAATACAGACTTCTTGGATATGCACTGAAGACTGATTACCTGCATGTGCAATATGTGTACTCAACATCCTGGCCCGCACTTGGTGGAGGATAACTTCAGTGTGGGCTCTGTGGTTCTTTCTGAAGTTGTTATACTTACTGGTAAAGTCAGCCTTGAATAGGATGCATATTTATGCAATTTACGTATGGAGCATATGTAGGCATAATCTAAATGGCCTTAGGTCATGTACCTGTCTTAGAAGGAGAATGAAGTATGAGTCAAGAAGACAAAAAGTTTATATGAGAAATTAGTTGGCTTGTTTCAACAAAGGGCCCCAGGATATCATAACCAATGTGTAAAAAATCCAGCATGCTTGGCACGCATTGCTCCAGTGAGTTCGAAAGAATTCTATGGAAACTGAAATGACCTTTCTAAAAATATATTTGAGGGCATACCCTTTGAGTACAGGAAATAATGCTCCAATAGCACCAAGTGGGACAGCCCTTTTCCCATACATCACATTTGTGGATTACAGCTATACAGAAAGTATGGCAGAGAAGCATAGTAATGTGCAGTACCTATAGATGAAGGCTTTCCTGCCACCACTGCTTCTTCCAGGATTTGTCTTCCTACAGCCTGTGTGAAAAGCTTTATTGTTCTGTAAACTATATCCAGCTGAATGCTAACCATTTTCCTTACAAAAATTTTATTCAGGTTTTTAAAAAGTGCATTTATCTCAGCAGAAAACTGAAATCGCACAAAACCTTTGAAATTGTTCGTACTAAATTAAAAAAACCTCAGTTCTTAAGGCTACTAGGTGATGTGTGGCATTGTGTAATAATGAGGCAATATTATGAGCATGTTCATGTAACATAAGTAGGGTTCTGGATGTGTTGAAATGAAGAACTCGGTGTTACTTTAGAGAAACACAGCCATAGGGAGGATCTAAAGCAAAGAACTTAATTTCAAAAAGAGAAAACTTGTACACAACCGAGATCAGATCAGTAATGGCTTTGGAAGACAGCTGTGGTTTTCCTGCCACTGGGGCTCATGCACAGTAAGAGCAAAGAAGTGGGAGTAGCTTACAAATTACCTTGTTCAGACTCTGAACTAAATTCAAGATTTATTTCTGCAGAGTAATCAAAGGCTACATTACGAATGCCTGTTCTACTCTGCAGTATGAGGGCAGCTGTTTAGTCAACTACATTTTCTGGTTTTATAACTCTCTAGAAGTTGACACAGTTTGCTTTTTCCTGTTGGTTTTATTGCATATGGACATTTCTCATATTCAAGTTCAGATGATTTTTTCCTCTAGTTGCTAGAATGAAATTAACTTAGTTTTTCTCTCAGCCACATTGTGACTTATATTGCTTTTCATTAGGGAAGATTTCCATGTACAGACAGGATGCAGTGCTTAAACAGGGTTTTTGAACAATAAAATATAGATGCAAACAGCCTCGGCATGGGTTTCCTTTTACCCCCTCTGACTATTGTCACAGCTTCCCCTCATTCAGTCCAGTGGCAGTTGTTCTTTGTGTGAGACCAATAGATAGTATTGATAGATCAGCAGATGTTGTGTTTATGCTTCATCTCTTGTAAAATAAAAATGCAGCTCTGGATTCTTCAGATTTCCTCATTTTCCTTATGAGAACATTGCTGCTCTGCAGCCTTCAAGAATAAAATGAAAAACTGTTTGGAGAGTAAAGAATTTTTAACAGCCTATTCTTGCTTTATTTTTTTAAAAGGAATTCCTGCTCTTTGACGAATTGAGGTATTTTTCTTTGAAGGAAAATACACATGGCAATACACACCAAATTGGTGCAGGAGGAATGCATATTCACTTTTAGAAATGCCACTAAAAGTTATAGTGCTAACTACCTAATTAATTCATCTTCATTTATGGAATTGGTGAGGTAAAAATGTTAAGGGCTTGGAGACTGCACAGCACTGGTAACAGGAAAGCTGCTCGGGGATTTTTAGGAAGAAGATGCTTATACCTTGGTGCTTCTGGAGAAGGTATGTGCAATGGAGAGTTAGCTCCCTGACACACTGAAGTGTCTTAATTAGAGCTTGACAAAGAGCCGTGGTCAGTAGAAATATGCAGTGCCTGAGACAGCAGCAATAACTGGTGGTTTGAGTCTCTGGCGAAGTCTCCTGCATTCAGCAGCACACTCTGCCTCTGCCTACCTGTTGTGGGAAAGCAAGATACTGCTCAGACCTGAAACAAAGCAGCCAAGCATTTTCCCATCCAGCTTCACCATTGTAGACTGTAAAAGAAAGGATGTGGAGATGTGGAGGGGGGGGAGATACCTGTCAATAAAAACGGCTTTTGCAGCGACTCACTGCACACAGTGGCCTGCAGCTGAAGGAAAAGCGAGTGAAAACTGCAGAGCAAATCCGGTTTTGCACACTGAAGGGAATGAGTGCAATACTTGCCTTAAAATAGGAAAATGAGAGAATTTGAGGTTTGAGGCTGAGAAGATTTTAAAACATTGATGACCTCTGGTGATGCTTTTCAAATTGGGAATTACTGCATGTGTTTGAAGAATGAGGATGATTTACTTTTAAGAATTATTAATAGATACTTCTTTCCCAAGGTTATAGTGTATTTACAGTCCTGGTAGGAAAGATATAATACCAAGTTACCCAATTAATCCTATATTGTCATAGGATGGATGATGCAGATTAAATGTAAAACAAAACACCAAACCTGTTACTAAAAAATTAAATATGAAACTACTTATAATTTCAAGTCTAGGTTGCTGGATCTTGCAATAAGAAATACAAAGATACAGATTTGGGATAAAACTGAGCTAATAACATTGTGTCTATAGAGACACACATTCAGACAGACAGTAGGGTACTTCTCTAGCTGGTGTGTCCAGCTTCTAAAAAGCGTAGAAAGGCTTTTTACAATGCAAAAAAAAGCCCAGAATTTTTAAGACTGCACCTTGGTATCTCTGTGAGTGCTGAAATTTCCCATACCTGTGTTAGAAAAGAAGAAAAATGTGTTGTAGGTTTGAAGGATTTTCCAGAGATACAAATAGTAATTGAGCTCTTCTATTTCTCACTAAATTTCAGCAGAAATTGAACACCTAAATCCAGTCTGTGAAGGCCTGAGAATTATCCCCTTTTAGGTACAACGGCATCAATAATACATTGCAGTCTCACTATACAAAACCATAGTACCAAAAATAGTCTTTACTGGTATTAATATTTAACAGTAAATAACAAGATCGAATCAAAACCACACTCGTGTGTCTCTTTAAATCTCTGGGTAGAGACTCACTTTGCTTCATCCAGACTCTGCATTACATAGTAAATCACATCAGAGGAGACTTGCAGGTCACAGCAGAGTGCAAGTCCTGCTAATTAGTGAGGCACTGAATGGTCATTTAATCCATGCCAGTTGTGTGCATAACAGTAATCTGTTACTTTACACCTCACTGGAGCATTTCTGGAGTCTCTAACTCTACCCTTGCCTATTAAGTGACAGCAGAGTGGCAGTGCCAGTGTTGGCTACTTGTGTCAGGCTGATGGGTGCCGTTAGGGACCTGTATGAGAAGGTTTTTGCTGTATGGAGAGAAATCTGAAAAACAGCTGTGAATTGGAGTCTGCAGTTTGCCCTGATAAAAACCCAACTGGAATAAGATGGTAGTGGTTCTGGAAGGCTGTCTCCTGTTTTATGCTTTCTATTCACAAGTTTGACTTTTTGTCTGGGATTATGCATCACCTCAGATGAACCAATCAGAATTTTCTAGCAGTGATAGTCCACCCTGCAAAGCGAAAAACAGGAGCTGTTCCCATAGCCTTCAATCACAGCCCTGGCTGCTTGAGATGAGAAAGACCTTCTTTGTGAAGAACATCACCTGCTTAGGTCTTACTGCATGAAGAAGGGTCACCTTCTGCTTGAAAAAGATGATCTCTTTTAATTTACAGTAAGCATGGATAACAAAGGATTCTGAGTCCTGTGGAAGATTTTCCTGGATTTGTTTGGAGTTTAAGGAATTGAGCTTCTTGAGTTTACCCACCTGCATTATGTCTCTGAGACAGCCAACTTTTCATGTGTGGGCACTTAGTTGTATGCCATGGGTAGCTCAAGTATCACTTCCCTGCCTAATGAAGATGTCGGTTATCCTTTTCCACAGCGTCCTTGAGCATGGATATGTTTTCTTCTGACTAGAGTGGTCTTGGGTACATGCAGCTACTTTCAAGTTAATTTTACTGCAGAAGTTGTGTGTTTACATTTTCTGCATATGTTTTCTAGGAGAAATATTTAGATGTCAATGATCTGGTCTGCTTTTTCAAATGTTTGTGCAATTATTATAAATGAAAATGGAGGAGCAAGGTCCGTACTTAAATATATTTCTGTAAACTGTTTGCATGTGTGTTTATTTATTCTAAAGAATGTAGAAGATCTGTGTAAATTTGTATTTGTACACTTGTAAAAATAACAATTTGATCCAGTTATCTGAGAGCAGTTGCTTTATGAAAGAACTGCTGAGGATCAATGAAGACCTACCTTGAGACAATACGAATTGGAGTGTATAATGAAGATTTACAGTGAAAAATTCCATAGCTAAATTATTTGAAAATTAGGTATATAGCATGTGTTTCACTCAGACTCTCAATGTTTAATGTCAACACATTTTGTGGACAGAAGGGAAAAAATCAATGTCAGAAGTTTGACATCAATAAATGTTTTTGTGTCATCTCCCTGGCCTTCTGGTAGCAAACTAGGAGGGCAGGAGCTATACAACACATGCAAAACTCACTTTAAAATCATAGTGCCTTAATATCAATGGATAGTTCACTGTCTGAATGAAAAGATTCAGTGAGTTTGCTTCCATAGGATGCTGCCAGTATGTTCATTATTGACCAGGGTGATGGAATCCTGAGTGTGCACATTAAACCTGGAGGTGATGTCCAGCTGAGAGTGACTGCTAATCCAGTTTAAGGTTCCTTTAAACTGTAATATGGCCTTAGACTTTAAAATCAAGTTGACAAGTTGGAGAAGGGGTCTGAAAAAAACTATTGGCAATCAGAAGGTACAGTTGCAAAGTGTTGGACATAGGCAGACGTGGGGATCAAATGGTAGACAGTGATTCTGCAGAGTAGTCTTGCTGTTACTGTAGTTAAAAAGCTATATATAAAGAAAGTCTTGTGTGTCTACTCTTCCCCCGCTTCCCAAGAAAAAGAAAGTAATAAGGAATAACTTTTCTGGATAAATATAAAGAGTATTTTTGATTAGTGTTATTATTTTGATCCACGATGACTTTTTTCACCCTTCCCATGACGGTGATCCATACAGCTCCTTACTCCATCCTTCCTGTCCATCTCCAGTTAAGGAACCAGTGAATCTGTCCTTTTGTCACAAGGATTTCCATTTTGTCGAGAGGATTTCTTAGGCTTTGTGGTGGGACAAGTCTGTAGATGTCATGAAAATAGGTTGGGTTGGGAAGGTGGCATTGGTGTGCCTTCATTTTGTTGGGAGGAGCCCCATAGCTGCCATCATCGTGCTGTATCTGGGATATCCTCAAGCTGGGACAGAGAGTCGCTGGTCAAAAGACACTTGTGGCCTTTCACACAGCTCTGTGAGAATGTTTTAATTCACTGAAGTACTGATGGTATGCGTGACCTCCTGCCACGTCACATGAGCATCAGCCACAGTGAGTTTGCAGTGGATAAAGTATGGTATCGAGGATTTCCCTCAGAATAAAGGGTTAGCTCTGGACAAACACTTACCTATGCCTGTTCAGTGAAAATGTACCTTTTAAATGTAGGATCTCTTGGTTTTGATTAAATTGTGTTAAAACAAGTGCTGAGTCAGTTGCATGCATTTTAATAGGTATAAGTACATGAAAAGAATAACAGTTTGTTCATCATGCTTTTTTCAGTCGCTTCTTCAGGTTTTTATTACTTCAAATGAAAGAGGTTATACAAGTATAAAGATTTTAAATTGTTTTAGAAAATTTAAACCAATTAAAGGTTGCATTCCTGGTGAGAAGAAAGAACAACTTTTTGCTGAATTACCTTTAGTTTAGATTTATACTTAATTTTTACATCAGTATTTTATACCAGTGATTTTTAGAAGCTTTTCATTTTTGTTTAAACAACAGAAAGTTTGCAGAGTGTCTGTGTTTTTCTTTTTCAATTACTAAGTTTTTCTTCCACGTAAGTGATGAGATTCCCAGTCTTTGAATGTTTTTGTTTAAGGGTAGCTTTTAAAGCTACCTTTAAAGTTCCCTTTAATCACAACTATTTAACTCGTGTCTGGGGCTATTTGAAAATAATTGAGGTTTTTAAGGTGTTTTGAGTGCATGCAGAGCACAGAATTGAGAGAAGAAGAACTTCCCAGCTGAGCTGTTGCATTTGCTCCCTGCAGCCTGCCTGGGAGCTGATTGCTCCCAGAGCCTCTCATTGTGGTTGCCTGTGGCTTCTTGTGGCAGAAACAAGAACATAAAAACAGCTATTTTGGGTAAGACAGCAATACCTCTTGCAGTATCCAGTCTCCAGCAGTAGCCAGTGCTTTGGGAAGGTTTATAGACAGGGCAATAACTGTGCGGTGCTTTTGTTCAGCTTCCAGCTGGAGGGGCTTCCAGAGCAAGAGGTGGTGTTCTCGTGGTTAATAGCCCTTCACTATTCTCCCCTGCCCCAGTAAAACACTCCTTGAACTTCTGTCAACTGTTTCAGCACCTGCAATAACTTATGGCAGAGTATTGCAGCCTGTGTGATAAATGAAGTTATTTTTTTCTTAGCTTATTATGCCAGTTTTACTTAATGCCTGCTTATTCCTGCATTAGAAGCAACAATGAACCATTTTACCCACTTGGAGCTTTCTGTGACTCAAGATTCAAATACATTCCTGTTTCTCACACAAAATTGAAGTTTACCAGGGGTCAGGGGCTACTGGTCACACCGTTCAGTCTTTTCTTTTTGAGGCTGAATAGTCACGGATATTTTTTTCACTGTTCTCTCCACACTTGGACATTTAACTATATCCTTTCACAGGCAAGAGGATCAATAAAGGGGGCAATTTTTAAAGCCATTATTTTGTGCAGCAGCATAAAATATTTTCAGTTTAGTTTTTTTTTTCTTGAGTAAACCCAAATACTTGATTTGGGTTTTGACTGCAGCAAGGTCTGAAGCAAATGCTTTCTTTAAAATTGTCTCTTGTAACCCCACAATATTTTTTCTGAGCAATAGAAAGTAGTTAAGTGTGCACATGAAGTTTAGATATTTTTCCCTCAATGTGACCTGCTTCACATGTACCTGTGGTGAATTTCATTTGTCACTTTATATCCTTGTCACTATATACTCTGTGAGGTGCTTATGTAGCTCTTTCTGACTAGCAGTATTTTTATTAATGTGAATAGTTTACCCTCTTACTGATTTTAAGGGGAGACAGTTTGTACACAGATTGAAGTATTACATTTCAGTGAGACTTGACTGAAGATTTCCCTTTATTGAGAAAATGAACCACTTTATGCTTGATTGTATCTTTTCCACTCATTGATGTGGTCATTATCTTTCTTATTCCATAGCAGCTTAGCATGGTGTTCTGTGTGGGGTGGGTTTTTTATGATCTCCTTGGAAGAGACCTTGTGAAACCCTCTGCAAATTCAAGTAAACTGTTTTGAAGTGATAGACATCTGTAGTTTGGTAGTTTGGCTGCTTTCAGCCTCGCACCAGTCTATCTAATCTGAGTTACAGTCTTAGTTTTCCCACTGAAAAAGGAGGCAGGAGTGCATCTAAGGACTGCCTCTCCTTCCCTTGTAGAAGCTGGAGTGGCTCTTAGAACACCATTTGAACAGACTGCCCTGTTATTACAAGGTAACTGGTGCCCTGGACTAGGGGAAGAGGAAAAGGAAATTTGAGGCAAATCCAGTGAGTGAGAAATGAGATATGTGAAAACTTAAAAGAATGTGAGTGGAATGCTGGCAGTCATTGCTAGTGTGCTTTAAAAGTAACCTTTTTCTTGACACTTGGGCCACTCTTGTCTACAGTTTGAGCAATGTTGTGTGATACAGAAATGTTTAGGGAAGCCAGAGAAGCAGTTTCTCTGGAGTAATCCCACTGACTCCACTGGAGGTTTGATCATGCTGCATATCAGAGGTTGTTGGATAGGTGAAACCACCTTGTTTAACCACTGTCTGCCCCTTTAGCCCAGCCAGCCTGTCTGTGAGTCCATCTTCTAAAGCTCTGTGTTAGCTTGTGTGCTGGAGTATGCCTGTCTCTCATAAACATGCAAGAAGGCAGATCTATAACTACAATTTTTAATTTGCTATTAGCTTTTAAAAAATAACTTGAATTTCTAGTTTCTAATAACTACTGGTTATTAGAAACTGTCAGTAAGAGATTGGATAGCAGCTCTCGTGTTGGGCTCTGTGTGTGGGATTATTTTGAAGACAACTGTTAAATTAACACTTGGATCAAGTAGAAAGACTCCAGGGTATGCCACAACATAGCCTGTGAGGTCAGTAATGTTATATCAGTAATATAAATCAATGATAATCGCAATTATTATAGTAAATAAAAATAAATAGCATTCTTAACAGATATCCAGTTTGGAGTAAATTTACTCAGAAGAAATAAATATGATTAAAGCAGTGGATTCTTTGAAGTCGCAAAGCCCAGGTCATCAACTTCATATTTTCTGTCTGATTAATTCTGGGATTATTCCTGGTTCTGTTATGTCTGCTTTCATTTCATTACAGACACAACTTCATCAAATATTAATAGTAAAGGGTGTAGAATAAAGCCTTTGCATCTTGTTCCTTGCTCTTCCTTGCTGCCTTATCAGCAATGAGAGTATTCTGGAAGTCATGGTCAACTGCTCCTGCAAAGCCAGCAGATGGAGGGCAAGAACGCTGGTCTGTTTCTATGTGAAAATGAAATAAGGAGTTGCTATTGTTTGAGGAGGAAGAGGGTTAAAATGTAATTAGCCAATCAGTATCATGAATAGAAAATGAAGTTTGAGAACGTTTAATTTTGAAAAGACCCACTGCAGATACTGTGTTCTCCCCCTCCTCCAATCAGTTATTTTTCTCCCCTTAAAATATTAAATGTACTTAAAACTTTCTGACTGGACAAATTGATGGTTAATGCATGCAAAATGCGATCTAGCAGCATGGCTAGCTTTTCCCTGAATGGTTTATTTTAGCTTCTTGCATCCTGCAGCTAATAGAAGGATATGATCACAGAAGTGCTGCTCGTAAGAATGTTTGTGTTTTACCTGGACTTGAAGTTGGCACTTGTCAGGTATTCATTGGCA
Organism: Cnemophilus loriae; assembly: GCA_013397755.1. Classification (NCBI taxonomy): domain Eukaryota; kingdom Metazoa; phylum Chordata; class Aves; order Passeriformes; family Corvidae; genus Cnemophilus; species Cnemophilus loriae. Next base: position 1,479,901 of record VZTF01004030.1, read on the forward strand.
AATGATTATAGTTATGTGGGTAGTGGCACAGCCTCCCTCTGAAGGCAAACACCTGGAGGAGCTGGCAATGTAGTACATACTCCATTTTATCAATCAGCCATTTCCCTAACAGACTATCTCCTATTCTGGTACTCCTCTTTTCTTGATTTGAAAGTACAGCTTTTAGCCGTTTTGCAGAAAGTTGCTTTGTAGCCGACTTTAATCATAGCAGAAAGCATTAATTATATAGTGACCAATGTGATGTGTACTGACAAAAGTATAAAATCTTTCTATAATGTTCTTTTTAATAAATCATATAACTTCTAAGAAAAAAAAGATTTGTTTTTACAGTAAAATTTTTTATTCATGAGAAGAACATATTTTAATTCAGGTAATAATGAAGCTATTAAAAATCCTTGGTTGAAAACAGTCTGTGCATTTATTTGGGATTCTCACTTGTGGCAAGAAAAATTTATTATTTAAAAGAACTGATCTGTGCACACTGATGTTATCAAGCCTAAAGCTTCTGTCACAGTTTTAATAGGTATTTTGTGGGCTCTTCATAGCAGTAAGCCTTATGTTGTACAGTCAGTGCATCCATGCTCAGCTGCTCATAGCCTATAAACCTATTGTCATGAGGTTTTAGTCACTTTGAGTATTAGTTCAGTATGATGGATAATGATAACTACTGTACTTGGAAGTTTAACAGTGAAGTTTAAAAGGAAAGTTTTGCTCACATCCCTCTGTAGATTAGGGTCAGTGGAGTTTTATTTTATTAGGTCCCATCTCCTGCATCCATCACCACGTACGTGTGCACATTCTAGTAATGCCGTGGGAGGCATGGGTAACATCTGTCGCAGGCAGTCCGCTCTTGTTTCTCTTTCTTTTTCACAGGGGTAAGGTTTCATATGGAATTTTGTTTTTACAGATTTTAATTTGTGTCTCATTTGTTAAGTTTGTTTCCTAGAAGGAGACTCAGCTGAAGAAATGCAGCTTGCATTGAAACACAGAGGTGTGCTGCAGGGTGGTTCTCATGTAGGCAGACACTCTTTTCAGACCTTGTATCTTAAGGACTTAAATTTTGATTGGGCTATAAATAACTCCATGAGCTTCAGTGTCAAGAATACCTTTAAATAATAGAAATCTGCCCAGTAGAAGATCTCTTATATATCCAAGCTCTGTGTCTTGAAATACCTCCAAGTCCAAGGGATTAATATCTTCTAATACAGTGCTGTGTTTCATAAGTCAGTCTGCTGATCACAGGAGAGATTTGATGAACTTTTGGTAACCTGTTTTGCCGAGGAACTTACCTAAGCTGTTGCTTCCTCAAGGGTGGCTTAATGCCTGGAAGAGTGATGGTGCTGTTGCTAAGCACCTTTTACTCACCTCACTCCTATTCTCTGGCAGTTGAGAAGTCTGAGTCTCTGGGTGGTTTGATGCACTCCCAGAAATTAGCAGGAAAATGCTGTTCACGGGTGATGGTGGAATTCAAGTGCTCTCCTCAATTCTCAGCTCTTAGAGATGGTCTGACCATTTCGTCATCCAAGGTATATTTGTCACATACCTTTGAGAAGCAGTAAGAAAGCAGAGTGTCTGAAAATAACCTCAGGAAAAAACAGTAACCCTGCTTGGCTAGTTTAAAATGTATTTGTTTCTGAGCTCAGACTAGTATCAGTCATGACATTTTTTTCAATATCTTGGTCTTGGATATCACAAGGTAATGCTTTAAGTTTTGTGTGAGACTTTAGTGCACTTAGGACTTTGCTATCTGTAATCAACTTTTTCTTCACTGAAACCAATATTGAGTCTTCAGTCACAAGATGCCCCACTAGTACAAAACCAGGAAATACGAGAGTCAAGTTTGCAGAAGTTGGATTGAAAACACTTGAGCTTGTTCATTGTTGCCTTATGTATTCAAGGTTTCATGGACCTGTTGGAGTGGGTCTAAAGGAGAGTTATGAATATGATCAGAGGGCTGGAGCACCTCTTCTATGAAGACAGAATGAGGGAATTGGGATTGTTCAGCCTGAAGAAGAGCAGGTTCCAAAGAGACCTTATAGCACCTTCCAGTACTTAGAGAGGGCTACAGAAAGGCTGGAGAGGGATGTTTTACAAGGGCATTGGTAGGACAAGGGGTAATGGGCTTTAAGTTCAGGGATGGTAGATTTAGATTAGATATTAGGAAGAAATTCTTTGTTGTGAGGGTAGTGAGGCACTGGAATAGGTGTCCAGAGAAGTTGTGGATGGTGTGTTCTTGGAAGTGTTCAAGGCCGGGTTGGATGGGGCTTTGAACAGTCTAGTGGAAGGTGTCCCTGCCCACAGCAGGGGTTTTGGAACTAGATGATCTTTCAGGTCCCTTCCAACCCAAACCATCTTACGGATTCTATGAGTGAACTGTATTGATGAGTATTGATGAGTTGTTTAACTAGTGATGAAAGGTTGGGCTCATGGTACCAAAGGAAGATTTTGGATACCTGTGACGAGAACTAGACTGTGCAGTGAACTGGAAGCAAAATTGATGAGGCAGTGCTGAGTAATACTGAGGTGCTGAGTTATTCTTTAAATTGTATTTTAGTAACTTCTACAAAAAATATGTCCTTTTTCCGTCTCTTCAGTCCTCTTTCAGTCTCTTGTTTTTAGAATTAGCTGTCCATAAACAGTCATCACATTTACATTCTTAGAAAATTAGGCTGCTCTAAGGTGCTATGAAGAGAGATAAATGCATGGTGACCAGTGTTGTCACCACTGATAGCCACCTGCTTTATTGATCTTCAGGCAGAACACAGCTGTCCTCAAGTGAATTTAGTAATTTTACCTAGTTGAATTGTTGAGGTTTGTTTATTTGAGTGAACGCCTAATTCTGTGATTCACGTTTTCCAGGTCTCTTAGACCTGTTGTTTGTCAAGTTTTTCATTGTGAGTTAGTATTATATCTGCATTAAATATTTAAAATATTTTAAAAGGGTTGCTTTCTCTGTGCCTTCTCTGTGCCTTGTGTTTTTTAAAAATCACACCTTCAAATTAAAGATATGGTAGGTATTCTACCACATATTTATGTTTTAGTGACTAATTTAGCATGATTAAAGAATTCTGCTTGTATTATTGATATACTTTTCAAATTAATGTTCTTTATTTTTCAAGAGGAAAGAAGCTTAATACTATTGTTAATTGCATAAAAGAATTAACATTGTCCAATATCTAAATTTAATTGGATTTGGAAATACCTTAAAATGTATCTTTGATGCTTCTCGTCCCACGCACAAGGTGGGTGCTGGATTTTTGCCTGCAGTTTGACTAGAGGACATTGGGTTTCGTCTCAGTCTGGATTGAGCATGTCAAAAACTGAGCTCCCAGGCAGCTCGTTCTCACCAGGAGCAGGGATGTGCATGTGCGAGTGCCATGCAGCGTATCCAGAGTGACAGTAAAAAAATAAAAGGGAGAAAAAAGGAAAAAAAAAGAAGGGGAAAAAAAGACTGGCTGCAGCCTGCTGAGCATAAGCAGCTGCTGCTTGCTGTCTTGTGCTGTGAGAGCACCTTTCTGACAGGTTCTCAGGCTCGGCTTCGAGGTCAGTGCGGGATTAGGATGGGAACCCACTTTGCCTCTCCTGACAGCTGCAGCGTTTAGTCACCGCGCGGTGACTTCAGCCCTGTGGCTTCTAAAGAATGTTTAATTAGTTTGCCTGCTATCAAAAATTATCTCAAGCAGAGACACAAACATATGTTGGAATTGGAGAAGACATAGTAGGGGGGCTGGTGAAGGATGGCATCCAAAATATTATGAATAATTTTTTATATAGGCTGTTACACTGTTAAAATCGAAAGTTTTCATAGGTAGTAATCCTAAAGTGAAGAGATGCTTTTGTTTTACGTGATCATTTTTGAGACATCCCCTGAAAACAACGTTTCTTCTCTAATAAAAAGTATGTTGAAGCAAACAAGTACGCTGCTGTTCTCTCCCGTGGAGTAAGAGCTTGGTGGGAACTTGAGGAGCCTTGGGAAGACACAAGTGCCGTTGTGCAAGGAGAGCCAGCCCTCCTCGCCAGCACGCTGTGAGCACAAGCCAAGTTGAGCAAGTTTGTTATAGATAAAAGCCTTGGATCTCTCCTGCTTTCCCTTGGGACTGGCAGTGTCTCGCTGTAAATTGTGACTCCATTGCACCCAGAAATACTTCATGAAAACCCAACTCTTTTCCAAATAGCTTTTAATGCATGAAATGGATCAGCATCCCCTCCTTTGTAAGCTTTCTGTAAGAAAACAAACTGCATTTGAAGGTTAAAAGCCTTTTCACTTAAATGTGTAGCTGTGTGGCTTGTGGTGGGAGCAGGGACACAGGAGACGAAATGTGGCAGCAGCCGCTGGGTTTCACAGCCCAGTATGAGACACAACCTGCAGCCACATCTTCCACTCGGCTAAACCTCCTGAGAGTGGTGCTTCTGTAAGGGCATTTTCCCAGCAGGAGGAAAGCTAAGGAGCCAGAGCCTAAGGAGAGCTCGCTGGCCTATAGGGTGAGTTGCTGAATATTTAGGTTACATTTGACCAGCAGATACTGTGGTACAGAAATATATGGATACACATTTATAGGAATCATAGAGACATATGCCCAGCTATGCTGACTGCACAACAAACTGGGGGAGTTTTCTATCCGTGTCTTCTACTTTTTCTCTTGCTTTCTTTTATTGACTGACCTTAGAAATGTTTGGGTTTTTTTCCTACAATTTTATTTGTAACTTCCTCCTGGTATAGATAATCCCGATGAACCTCAGTCTGTATTTATTTTTTTTTAAATTGTTCTGAATTAACATGATGTGTACTTTTAAAAATACATCCTAAGTGGCCTGTTTGTCATTTTTACTTGTCCTCCCTCCTGCTATTTAAAGCTCAATTAACTTTTCATTAAAGGTTTGTAGGCTTTATGGGATACGAATTGTGTCACCTTGCCTGTTTGGTGCATCTGTGGAATAAAATAGCTTTTCTTATTTGTGCTTTTGAGCTCATATGAGGGGTTGACGACATTGTAGGGAAAAAAGCCTGTTGCATATCCTAGGATGTACAAATAGCTGTCAATAAGATGTGTCTCTGTACAAGTTGTCATGTCAAATTACTAATTTCTGTCGCTGACTTTGCAGTTCTCAAGAGGAATATTGTAAATATTAATGAAACATGTTTTTCAATCTCCCAGTGCTATAGTAAACTATTATTCCCATTTTATGAAAAAAAAAAAATTACAGTGTGGAATCTGTAAGATGCTCATGAATATGGACGTTTTTGGCAGGAGTAGGAAGTAACTGAATTTATAATGCCTGTGTTTTAACCAGGAGACATTATTCTTCCTGGCTGAAATTTGTTGATTCACATCATAATTGCAAAGGACTGTTCTGATAAATGGCATAAATGTTGCTATGGCTTCCCAGCATCTGTTTTCTGGCAGTCAGACTGTGGAGCAGCTTGGAGTAAAGTGAAGCATCTACCTCTGCTTGTGCCAATTTGCAGAACTGTGATGTAATGGAGGGTGTCAGCAGGATTCTTCTCCTCTGCTTTACAGTAAGAAGAAGAAGAACTCAACACTGCCTTCTTCATTAGTGTTTAAATTTTTTTTTTTTTTTGCTTCTTTAAGGTTTTTAAGAATAAGCTCGGGGGGGTTAATGCTTTAATATGTGTAACATACTGCATAATAGTATGTAGTTATATCATCATCCCTCAGCCAGTTGCTAAACACTGACTGATGTTTTAACAAATATAGCAAATATTTCTGAATGCCGAGATAGAAATGCTATATATGGTCCTGTAAACAGGTGTTTTCTTATGTTTTGGATACAGATGTATACAGAATTGCATGTCTTTTTTTAAAAATACAGATGTTGCTATAAACCCTGTAGTTATTGTCCATTGTGTATTGTAATTGTTAGTGGGCTTTTTCTACTTTAGATTTGTTTGTAGGGAAAGGTTCCCATTAAAACTCATTTCAGAAAAGTAGAAGCTTAGTAAGAGTATTGGACTCCTCCTGAGATCTGTAGAAAAACATGGTACCAAGGGAAAGAAAATTGAGAAAGTCAGATTATTCTTCCAATCTGTGTACAAGCTGGAGTTGCCACTTGTAGGCTGTAATGAAAACAACCTGTATGAAGCAGCAGAGTAATTATGCTATGAATGGAGGAGAAGCAGCTTAAGACTGTTCTCTTCTGCACTGAGTGCATATTGCTGTGTACTAGGCTGTTGGGGATTGGCCCCTCTCTGCAGCGCACCTTGGAGTGTCTCTTACGTGAGATTTTTCTACTTAGGATTGTGTATTTTGCTGACAGCTGTTGTTTCAGAGATAGGCAGAAGAGCGTTGTTCTTATTTCTTTCCTATCCTGTACATCCTCCAGTTCTCCATCAGCCTCTCTTCCTGTTGTTTCTCCATTACTGTAGGGACAATACTCCACTACCTGTCTGATGGTAATCAAACGGAGGGTCTTTAGGAGAGCAGGAGAGTACCCAACAGCAGGATATCCTAGCCATTATTTCTCTAAATCTAACTAAACTAGAGAAAACCCTAAAATGTGCTAAAAATCTCCATATCATTCCCTGGTGTTCTAGGTGAATGGGGGAAACCATCCTTTTCATAGAACTGGTGTGTTCGACTGTCACTTTAGGAGTCTGGTGTTCAGTTAGGAGAATCATAGAATGGTTTGGGTTGGAAGGGACCTTAAAGACCATTTAATTCAAACCCCCGTGCCATGGGCAGGGACACATTCCACTAGACCAGGTTGCTCAAAGCCCCATCTAAATGGCCTTGGATCCATAACTCTGGACACCTTGTTCCAGTATTCCACCACTGTCATCATAAATACGTCTTCCTTATGCCCAACCTAAACCTCCTCTCTTTCAGTTTAAAACCTTTGGCCCTTTTCTGCTCGTTACAGACTTCGTTAAACAAAGTCTGTCCCCATCTCTGCGATAAGTCCCCTTTATACATTGAAAGCTGCAATGAGGTCTCCCCTGGAGCCTTCTCTTCTCCAGGCTGAACAGCTCCAGGACTCAGAGCCTTTCTTTGTATGAGTGTTCCAGCCCTCTCATAATTTTCATGGTCCTCCCCTAGTCCTGGTCTGGCAGGTCCATGTCTCTTGTGCTGGAGACCCCAGAGCTGGACGCAGTACTCTAGGTCGGGTCTCAGCGAAGCAGAGTAGAGGGGCAGAATCCCCTTCCTTGACCTGCTGCTCCTGTTGATGTTGTCTTTCAGCTTGTGTACCTTGCCATTCCTCTTCTACTCTAAATCTTTGGCTTTGGAAATATTTTGAAAGTTTTTACTTGATTTCCTCAGCTATTATTTCAGTCTATTTTAGCATTCAGTGGAACAGATGTATTCCAGAAAGAAGGAAATGCCATTCCCATTTTGAGAAGAAATTACAAAAATCTTTCATTTACGAGAGAGGAGTCAAGGGAGTTCTTGTCTAATAGAGTAGTGGAAGATAACATTATTGGCAGTGAATTAATTTTACCTTTCTGTGTAGAATATTGATAAAGATGTGACATGTCACACACTGATGTGTTCCCTTTCATTAAGAGTGTTGTGCGAATGACAGGGAATTGAGTAGGAAGCACTAATTATCAACCACAGTTTTATGTATAATTGGGCCTATAATGAGAAGTGTCAGTGGTTTGTTTACTGAGTGCTTCAGTTCTGAAACATAAAAACGCAGCCAGCAGCAGAATGAAGAGCTGTCCTCATAAATTCACTCAATTTGATACCAGAGTTGTTACCAAAAATTTATTTGGTATTAAAACAGTGCATTGCAGGCATGCATAATGGTGCCACTTATTTAAATGCACATTTTATGCAATATATATAGTTATATCCTCAGTTTGAGGGAAAGGCAAAAGAAGAATGGAGGAGATTGAAGACACAAATGCCCACCTGAGCTTCTTTGGTTATGCCATGTGATAGTTCTGTGTGGTCTCTATTCCTTGTGAGATTCTGATGGAGAGTGCTTTTCAGTGGAATGGATTGTATTTGGACAGTCATTACTCATGAGCAGCAGGACGAATGTGTTACAAGTGACCAAGGCTGGGATACAAAGTATCTGTAAAGAAGCTTTGTTCATTTTCTTGGTGTGTCATTTTCAGTATATGATCTTTAAACTTCACCAAAAGCCTAGAAAAATTGAAGAGAGGTAGTCAGTAATATTACAAGATTTAACTTTCTTTTTTTTTTTTCTCCTTGTCTTCTTTAATAATGTGAAGAAAAGTGTGGGACTTCTTTATCTGAAAAACTTCTTGATCAATTTATTTCTTTTCTTAATAATGCTGTGTGGAATAATCCAATGGCATATGGAATATTTCTGATGATTTGAAGATAGACAGTTTCCACTGTGTATCAGGTATTTTTTGTGGAAACATTTGAAAGGCTCAGTTTCTAGTAAGTCAGTATACAGGTATTGGCTGTCACTGTATTCTGCCAGCAGCCCCGGGAGCTGTTAAGTTGCATTTATGCCATTGTCCAGCCAGTAATTGTATATGACTGGTTGAGAATAGAGATGGCAATTTCCAAATGGTTTCCTGGACATTTGTTCAGAAACTAAGCCGGAGTCATAGAAAGGTGGGTCATCTCAGCTTAAGCTAAATGAAGTTTGGGGTGTTCTGGAGAACTATGGGAGACATGATATTGGTACTATGGATTACACTGTGGGCCTGAGTCAGAGGTGCCTGACTGCATGGAAACCTAGCAGTTGTGCCAACCCTGTGCTGGTTCTCACAGAGGTCCTTTGTGCCTGATTCAGAGCTTTCTAACCCAGGAGCATCCTCCTGGTCTCATTCTGGAAATGACACCTGAAGTTAAGAGGTGGCACAAGAGGAAAATGCTGTGCTGTACTAAGGTTCTCGTCCTGATTTCTGCCCTCAGATTTCCCTCTGCTTCTGATTCTTGTGTCTCATATACTGAAGTCCAGCGTAGATCCTGTGATTCTGAGATGCCTCCATCTGTTTTCTGGTTCTGTGCCCTTTCTTCCTTGTTTCCAGCTTAAAGAGTCTGGTCAGTTCTGCTAGCCCTGTAGTTGCACTTTCAACAAGGAAGGGGATCAGAAGACCCCTTGTGCTAGTAATTACATACAGTTTCTGTACTGGTTTGAGAATATAGCTTGTCCAGTGTTTGTCATCAGCTGCAGGACATTGATGGAGATTGCTTTTTCCTAAAGCAGTAAAAGCTGCGTACACTATTTATGTTATGCAGTAAATACAGATTGCTACATCTGCCTACTGAGTCAGAGCAAAGAAACAGGGCACGTCTCTTTAATGTGTGTGTGTTGTGCACTTTTTCTCATGCACAAACATGCTCAAAAAGCAATCAAAGAGATCTTTATAGCTGTTTTCAAAATCTGACCAGCCACTAGGAACTGAGGAGTGCTTCATTTTCATCTTAAATTTTTCTAAGTCCTTAATGTTGTTTAATGCATAGAGAGAATGGTATTTATGTAATGAACAGCTATGCCATGCTTTGAATAGTTCACAAAGAAGATAGAGTTCCCTATTTCTTCTTGGGATTGGTAGGGTATCACTATATTAATATGCTTCACAGTCACAAATTAATGTAATTTTTCAGGATCCTATGAGCAGAGAGGCATATTTATCCCATATTTACCCCAGTTCACAAATGGACAGCTAAAGTTCAGAGATTAAGGATGCAAGTATCTACTATAAATTTTGGGAATTATGATTACACAGCTTGAGCCATTTCATCTTCCATTTCTCCTCTTACTTTGATACCTGGCACTCTTCCTGCAGCTGCCTTTGCAATCAGAGCCAGTATTAGATACTGGCCTGTGCCTCCAGCACTTTTCCTTCAGCTGCATAGGCAGGCAGGCAGCTGCTTTTATGTATTAATATGTGGAGTTGGCATTGGTTATTAAGGCAGCTGCTCAGCTGCCCTTACAGCTGGAGGAAGGGTGTTTCCTACTAGGAACAGCTTATAGGAGTGGAGAGACTTCAAAACAAGGAAGGTATGGCCTGGCTTTTCATCTCTAAGCTATATTGCTTAGGGTTGCGAAACTGTGTGATTTCATTAGGAAGTGTATACAATTAATGGAAGTAATTGAATACGTTGAAGTTACCTACCATTTTTTTCTTCTGCATTTTATGGGTTTAGACTGATGACAGAAGTTACCATGTGACTTGATTTCTTCTAAAGCGGAAGTTTTTATATTGCTTAAATTTAACCAATTGAATTGAAGTCTTATACTGAATTTAAAACCTGGTAGCCCTACCTGCTTTAATTGTAGAATTAGTATCTGTTCAGAAGTTTTAGCATCTTTTTGTGATTTTCATACGCAGAGGTAAAATGGGAAGTCATGCATGTCCATCCTTACTTGTAGCAATTGGCTGTTTGTTCATGGTACTCCTGTGGGGTTTAAAGACTCAAATGAGTTTGAACCTTGAGCTCTTACTTCTGCCCTTATTTAGAGAAAAAGCCTGAGCGCTTGCATTGCAGTTTGTGCAGCCTTTGACAGATGAAAGCTCTACTCTGCTGTATTTCATCTGGACATCAGCAGCTAGTGGCAGCGTGGTTTTAGAAGGCCTTGTCCATATGAAACTTCCTCCTGTCAAATTCTCAAGTAACATAAGGCTTAGATGAAAAGAAGAATGGGGATTAGTGAAAAGCCTGAAAGTGCTGTGTGTGACATAAAGCCATGCCATCATTGGTAAGTGACATAAAGCCCACGACTAAGCTACTTCAGACTTTGTGGACAGTGTTGAATGAAGTAGCAGAATTCTGCAGAGAGCACCAAAGTGCTTCTGGAAAGAGGAAAGCAGTGGAGGGAGAGTAAGCAAAGCGATATTTAATATTCTGTGGAGTGGCCAAAACAGGCATCAGTGGTGCAGCACTGTGCACCGCTTGAGTATCTAGGGAGCTTTCATAGGGGGCTAGTGAAATAAAAGAGGTTTTTGAGGAGTAAATAAGAAAGCGTGAGAGGATCTCAGTATTGACGCGAGCATGTTCCTCTATGGGATTGGGAGTCCTACGCACCATAAGCTGCTCTTGGAGTGTAAACAAACACCTCTTGGAAGAATGTGGCATGCTTTTCCTTTGATGTTGCTGAGAGGTTTTGAAGTACGTGGAAGAAGTAGTCTTCCTCTTTTTCACACCCACCTCCTCACACCACATAGTTAAAATTAGTTTCTGCTCTTTCCTATGGTATTTGCAGTATGTCAAGTGAAAGTGTTTTCTTTTTGTTTTTTTGCTATAATGAAAATCACTTCTCCCTTCAAAAGTCTTCAGACCAAATGTTAAGTTTGTCCAATACTATTTTTAGGTGCCAATTCAAAGGAACATTATTATTGAGTGTAATTTCTCCTTTGATATACAAATGAGGTTCTTTTGATGTGGGGTGGTTGTTCCCATAGCAAAGCAACTCTTCAGGGCAGTTCATTATTAGCAAGCAATTGTTAAATGTATTCATCTGTTTGTACCATGTAGGCAAAAGTGATTGTGGTGCTCTCTAAGTAAGCTTGTCTTATACCCCATGGTCTATATCTCCTGTTACTCGTCCTGCTGAATTCTGTCGGATTTTGAATACTTGGAATTAAATTATCCACTGTCATTTTCCCTTGATGGTTGTTTATTTTTCTTTCTGTGCTTCAGAAAGTGTCAAGCATTTCGGAATGTACTTTGCCTTTTTTTATATAGTGTTATTCTGTCCCGCTTCTGGACAATACCTTGAAATTTGACAGGGGTGACCTTCATCAGGGAGGTGCCTCATGCTGCTTGCTCGATAGTCCATGTGGACTGAGCTAAGGTAGCAGACGTTTGGACACATGCATGGATGTCTTTAGTGTCTACTGGTTCTTTTCCCAACCCAAAGGCAACTGGAGCGTTAACAGCAGAAACTCACGTCTTACAGCCCACTGAGGAAGGATTGATAGTAGCCAGGAAGAAGTGGTGATTTCTAGACTTGTTTTATTTCTCCTGGTCAGAAAAAGAGTGATTTGCATTTCACAGTCCCTTGATCACTGTGCCAGTTGTCAGTCATATGATTAGAGAATCAAGTACCATTTTTAGTGTCAGATGGTAGTTTGCATGGAGTGCCAAGAGTAACAGCTAGCAGTAGTGCTGATCTTCTCAAGGAAGAGAAAACTGAACTGGAATTTAGAAGAGTTAGGCTCTTCTTTCTGCTCTATGCTATTCTTCTATAGCAGTAAAACCACTGGTGTTGAATTAAACTTGAATGTTTACCTAAGGGGCTGAATTGCGAATGTTGGAGAAGCTTTTTTCGTTTTTTATCTTTAGCTTTTGAAAGCTTTTTTTGCCACCTTAACTTTCTTACAGCTTTCCTTCTTGTCATAAATACCAGAATTAATAAAGTATTGAAGTTTATTTCATCATTTCTTTTTTAATCATTTCAATATGAAAATAATTACTGCATGGATTCAAATCCTATTTCTAGTATAGAAGATGATTCAATCATATCTTTTGATCTTGGCTGGAGGAAGAACAAAAAAACATAGCTTGGTTTAGACAATTAGCTTAGATATTTGGTAAACAAGTTCAGCTGTTAGGATGGTGAAACTGTCAGAGGGTTTACCCAGGGCCAGTTCCTCACAGAAGTTTCTTGAAAACAAGTTAGATGAATTTTTCATCGGGGTAACCTCCTCTGGTGTAAAAGATAAGACTTGATGTCTCATCCTACCTTTAATTTCTCTGATTTTGGTCAAGTATTTAGAAAGTATCTGGTCATTAAAGAAGACTTGCTTTTGGGGCAAGTACAGTAGGAAATCCATCATTTCAATATAGTAAGTGCAGCAAACATTTCAAAATTCCTGAAATAAATATTTCTTTGTGCTTCTTGTAAAATACTGTGTTTTTTCGAAGAGTTTGTGTTACCATGTAAGTGACCCAGATGAATGAGAAATATTCATAAATACAATCTCAAAGTTATCTTCTCAACTTCTTTTGTAACTGACCATGAAATAATGAGGAGTGAGATAGGGAAGCATTTGGCTGAATTACTGATACAACTATTACCTGGGATTGATTCTGCCACCTCAGTTTGATTTTGTGCATTTCAGTCAGCTCTCATTCCTTTCCATTTGCTCAATAATTGTTGGAAGAAGCTGAGGTGGTCAATCGTATGACCTTATCTCTAGAACAATTTGCTATCAGGCTTTGCTAAACTGTAACTTGAGTAAATATCGTCTGGCTCACCAAAAGCTTGCACTATTTAACAAGAAATAAGCTTTTGTTGTGGTTTCTCAGCTTCTGGCCCTGCAGTATCCTGTTTTTCTCATCTATGCTTCTTACTGAAGAATGAACACTACTCACAGCTTTGTACCTGGGTTGTTCTCTGTTCAAGCTTGGAAATGTTAGGGAACAAAACCCCAGAAGATGTGAGCATCCAGTATCACGATCAAATAGTATCACGATCAAATCTGATATGAGCCTACACACACATTATAGTTTAATTAAAATCTGTCACTCCTTTAATACTTGCATGTGCCCACATGCACAAACCAGTTGACTCCTGAAAGGGAAACTCTTTAAGAAGACATATTGTTATAATTGAATGTATCAGTTAGTCATTTCATAGAAGCTCTTTAGCTATCAAATCAGAAAATAAGTCTTGAAAATGCTTAAGAGTTATTAACTTACATTTTTCCCCATTACTTAGTATGACACACTCTAGCAGCTTGAGTTACAGCAGTCTTACTCCCATATGTTGGAGGATGGCATTTTTCGGACTAATACACTGCTACCCTGAAAAATCTAAATATTTTTAGTCTTTTTGAGGATGCAGTTTAGTTACCTGTGTTTGATATCAAACAGCTAACCTGTATATTAGTGCACAACCTGCACAATTGCTGTGCAAAGCAGTTTGCTGTGAAACTTTTTTTTTGCAACATCCACAGCATAAACTAAGGATAAATCCTGCTGTTCGAATATTAAGTTCTTTAATTTCGCTAGTCCTCATTTTTATGTGTTTGGTTTTTTTGTTTGTTTGTTTGGTTTTTTTACTTTATACAAATTTCTACAAAATATTAGTTCTATACAACATTTTTAGTCCACTGTTACCTTGACAATTGTTATGTGTGAACAGAAAATGTAGCTGTAATCAGAGCGGTGTTTGTACTGCACTGTCAAATGAGAGAAGTGTTGTGAATTGTTCTTTTTACATCATGAAGATGGATAAGCATGTATTTCACATCCAGACTATGATGACGGTATTCCAAGAACATTCAGTATATACTTCCTTGGTCTCTTCCACAGTCCTTCCAGCAAAACTAATTTGGTTTTCTAAGTGAGGCTGCAACATTCAAATTATGCCTGATGAAGCTAGAAGAAAACCACTGAAATAATTATTTGGAACCAGATCTGTTCTCTGTATCATTACACAACACAAGTGCGAGGCATTAACTGTTCAGGTGGCAAAAGGGAACCCTTGGACTTCCCAGAGCCACTTTGCTGTCTCTGTTGCAGCACCAAGGTTACAGCAGCTGCTGTCTTACCATTACCCCAGCTCTGCAATGGCTGGTCCCCCACTGCCGTTCAGAAATGATGCTGCTGTGTCTCTTGGCCACAAAAATTGCTCTTGGGATACAGAATCCAATGCGCAGACAAATCTAAGTCCCTTGCCAGGGATTTCCAATTCCCACCAACAGTAAGTGCAGTGCTAGCTGAACTCTAAAACTTTTGTGGCTTCTTTCTGATTTTTACTGCAGTTGGTGAAGCAAAGCTATCAATCTTGCATTTATTTGCTGTTTTATTGGGTGTTAAGTGTGGCAAATAAAAAATAAAGCTGACTTTTTAGATACTAAATTTTTGGTATATTTATACATTAAGTTTTATTTATATATTATAAAACAAAAGTACAGTTCATTAATTAAAATTATTCCTAGGCAAAAAGCGATACTTTAAGGTTCAGTAATTGCTCCTGTTTTGTCATATTGTATTACTTTGATTTGATTGAATCTGTTCTGCCTATGAAAGGCAAAACAAATAGATTAGGTTTTGTAAAAAGAAAGTTAAATCAAATATTTAAAAAATTCCATGTAAGACTTTTTATTTACAGTGTGGAATAAGTAGTGGCCTTTTAACTGTCATATTTTTCTTGGTGTTATTTGTGTGCATCCATCAGTACTGGAGTTGAATAACCTCACCTTAACCAGCACGCTTTCATCTAAGTTTCTTCTGGGGGTTCATGTAACTTCCTAAGTGTGGTTAAAGCTGAAGTGGGACAGAGTGAGATGTGGCCAGGACAGGGTCCGAAAAGGTTCAAGTGCAGCGTGCTGTAAGTGCAGTGTGCTTGTTACATAAACAAGATGCTGAAATAGTGTCAGCCTCACTGGAGTTCCATTTAAGGTTTGGGTCCATCAGCGTAGTGGTGCGGTGGTGGTGACAGCGCTGGAGGTGCATCTCTGTGTCCAAGGACTTACGCACTGTGTCCTGGCCGCAGGTTAAATTTCTGCAGGTGATAAATGGCTGAGCAGGTACTGATGATCAGTCCTGCAGCAGCCTAAACCTGTACCTGCCTCCTGGTGCTCAGCCCTGCTTGGGCTCTGCGGGTGTTTTATCACCCATGTAATCTGAGCTTGTTCCCAAATATAAGAGAAACTGAATTTGACCTGGGTGACTGAATGCCTGTTCGTGCTTTGTATGGTCATTAATGTTATAACTAACAGCACTGGCTTCAAAAGTGATTTACTACAGGCATGGTGTTTTAAAATGCACAAGTAAATCCTTTCAGAGTTGATAACATTTTAATGGAATTGACACATTAATAGGCAAAATTGTTTATGTGTAGTTTTTACTTTTCCCTATGTGAGAAAACTTTCAGAACGATTGTTTCCACCCCAAGAGTATTACAAATTGCTTGGACCATCAATACTTTCCTTAAATCTTTTGTGGAGTACAATAAATCTCCCTGTCCTTTTTATAGGGAGAGCGGTAGAATTTCACCTGCCATTTGAAATGCAGATAATACATTGTTTGGAGGAGTTTGTTTGAAAAGGTAGGTTAAGCTGGAATGAGTCATCACCAGGGTGCTCTGTGTGTGTGCGTGTATTGGGAACTTGATACTGTGGGAAAGCTGCAAGGCGCCTTCTAAGGTGATGGAAAAGAAATACTGTACTACAATTAGTTTTGCTCACAAACAAGAATAGGATTTTGTTATCTTGATTAATTGCATCTTACTGTGTTCCACCAGTAGGTAAGCAATAACAGGAGCTGGAATTCTTGGACGATAGTGGGAAAGAAAAGACTAACAAAGTGAGAGGTACGGAAGGAGTCTTGAGATCTCCCTTGCTTTCTCTAACAAATATAACCACAGTCTCCAGCTTCTGAGATAGATGAAAGTGTTAAGCAGGTCCCTTTTCAGTGACAGAGCTTATTTGAAAATGGGTTGGGACAAGCCTATTCTTTGTTTTGTTAGTGTTACTGCATCTTTAGTATAAAGTTGGCATTTGAAAGGAAGACTGCCTTTAGTACAAGATTATTTTCTAACATTTTGGGTTCCCAGGCTCATAAACTGTGAATGTTCCGTTGGCTTGTATTTGCTTTAATAAGATCCCTCCAATATGAAACACTGGCAAATCTTGTTGTCTTTTGGGGTGGTGAGTTAAGCAGCGAGATTTTCAAGGAAGCTCGGGAAAGAAAATCAGGGTAAAAGGTTTAAAATGGAAAACAAAAAGGGCATGTGACCTGGAGAAGTAGATGGAAGGGTAATGGGTGGATATGCTGGGATTCTTTACAATTATTTCTGCTCTGGTTTATGTATGTCACCACTATAAGTGTGCAGTAATTCACTGGTGGAATGCATTTAGTTTACTATTCCGGAACATCTTCAAAACCTATTAAAACACAAAACTCATTCTCATTTGTCAGAAACTAAAGGTGAACATACCAGACACATGATTAGTTTGCTGTGAAACAGTTTCCTGCATCTATAAAAAGGCATAATGAATTTTATAAGTTTTTGAAATCTTTGGATTATTGAAATATCTTTTCGTTAATTTTTAAGAACATAAACATAAATGTTCAGTAGAATCTTTTGCAGAGAAAAATGGGGAGGGGACTCGAATATTGTTTGCATAGTATTGAGGGTTGGGTGTAGAACGTACAGAATGTACAGCAGTTGCAGGTAACAGAGAGAAAATGAGACAGAATCTTAACAGCTTCCATTTTCCAGTTCAAGAATGGTGGATATAGGCCAAGGTGCTTGGTCTTCTAGGAGCTGGTATGAGCATTGGCTAGGAAAAATGTTCTCACTGAGTGCTTGTATCCGCAACACCAACTAGAGAAACTTTTGGTGCCATTTTTAAAATCAAATAAATGCTGATAAGGAGAAGGGAGGCAGCGAAGAAAGTTATATGGGGAGTTTCAGTTAAAGTGTCCAAAGTTTGGAGGAAAATATGAAGAGTAGAGTGGAAATGTGTTACATTAATAAAAAAGAGTTACTGGTCTGAAAAAAAGTCCAGCCAACAAGAGATGTTGCCTCCCTACTTTGTCCATTTGTTCTTCATTATTTTACTTGATTTTGGGGGTTTAGTTTTGTTTTGGTTTTTTTAGCCCCAGTTCAGCAGCTACGTGTGCAGACACATTGCAGAACTGTATGAGTAATCCAACACGAATCGGTAAGTTTATCCATGTCAGTGATATGGACCACAACTCTTACAGAATTCAAGCACTAGTTTGCAAATATTTCAGGATTTGCTGTCTGTACAGATTTGTACAAAACCTAGCGCAATCATGCTCTGGAACTGGGAGGATTTAGCAATAACTATGAGGGGGAAAAGGAACATTCTCTCAAAATTGCTTTTCTTGCAATTGACTCACTTCATTTTAGTCTTGGTTTTATAAGCACTTACTATTTTCACTGAAAAATGCAAAATGAGAATTAAAATGTATTGTCCGTTCATACACTGAGTCTGTATTAAGCAATTATTTTTATTTTCTGGTAATTTTAATTCATGCATAGAACAGGTGAAACATTTTTCTTTCATGCGTTGTAAGCTCAAGTGCTCCAGTTTTAGTCAAATATTTAGTTGTGTTTTATCTAAATGAGACCTGATTTGGACATCATTCTTTGCAGTCACCTCTTTTCCAAGGTGATAGGGGTGGAGATATCCAGTTCATTCCATTTGCCAGGATCTCATGGCTGTCGCAGGATGTATTAGGAAGGACACCCAGGTGGTTCCATGCAGATGTTGGCACCCACTCACCTCAAGCCCCTCCAGGTGTGGGCTGGTTTTTTGCAGTGTTGTGTTGTAGCCATTCGCATCCCAAGCTCCAGCAGGACATGCTGGCTGACCTAGAGCTGACTCCTCCCATTCAGGTATCATTAGACCTGAGTGAGTACAA
This sequence comes from Cnemophilus loriae, assembly GCA_013397755.1. NCBI lineage: Eukaryota > Metazoa > Chordata > Aves > Passeriformes > Corvidae > Cnemophilus > Cnemophilus loriae. The sequence goes on from VZTF01004030.1 coordinate 1,498,197, forward strand.
CCTTCTGGACAGTGCAAAAATGTGTAATCATTCTTGATTTGGCAGGGTCAGGACTAAACAAGAGCTAAAAAATTTTCCTTGTCCTGAACTGACTCTCTGAAAAGCCACTTTCACTGTGCCCCTTGGAGACCCTGACAGTGGGAGTCTAGTGCAGCTGTATCAGGTCTGGCATCATAGAGAAGCAGTTCAGATCTGTGTGGCTGGGTAGTCAAGACATTGTCAGAGGTGTTTGGACTAATTGTACACTCAGGGAGCCCTGCCAGACCTGAACTCTGCACAGCTCAGTCATTCCTCTCTGCATTGAAGTTCCTAAAGTGCTAGCCTGGTGTTTCCAAATCCAGAGTAAAATGCCGTGGACACCTCTCCCAGATGACAGAACTGTTTTATTCTCTTGCTTTGTGGACAGGAGTTGTAGGAGCTCCTGTAACTCAGTTTTCTCCCTGGAGAAGGCACACTAAGATAGCAGTGCGTACTGTTATCTGAAAATTCTTTGTCTGATGTGCGACAGGTATGTCAAAACCTGCCTATTTTGCTGAAGCATGTTCCTAGCAAGGTGAGTGTTTGAGAGGAGGATTGAAAGGAGGATTGAAAGTTTTATTCCAGATTTGCATCTCCTGGCTCCATTTTCCCCTTCAGAAGGAAGGGGATGTAATTTCAGACCCTTGGTTAAAGAGTTACAAATATTTGGGGAAACAGATAAGTCACTGCTAATTGATTCCCTGGCCTCATGCTCTCAGTTTTGGAGGTGCTGGCATTGAAGCTGAGGCATGAAGTGGTTTGAGTTAATGGTCTCTGTCAGATGATTAGATGGCACCACACATGTTGGAACAGAGTAGCTGCAGAATGAGCAGGAAGAAAAGGAGAATGTGGCATTAGCAGGCATAGCTCCGGAAAAAAAGCCTTACAGTTTCTTCTGACTTTTGAATGTAGGCAGGAACTTGAACATATTTAAATGAGACTAGGCCAGGACAATCCATCAGTAAAGAATTGTTGGATTGGTTAAATTGTAGATTAAATAGGTCTTATAAAAATAAAATAAAAATGCTTACTGGTAAGTGATAGTCTTTGCACTCTGTAGAGGGGCTTTTTATAATAATTTGCTTCCACTGGGCTGGTTTTCATTGCTTTACAGCGTTAATTTCTTGGTAGTGCAAGTTTGTGGTTTACATTCTCTTATGCTGCTCTCCAGGTGACTGACCCAGCATTTAGAAAGGCAGTAGTGTTCGTACTTTTTTTGTCTGATTATTTTTTCCTCCTTTTTTAAGCTTCAGTTTGTTAATAATCAAAGCCCACAAATGCATCCATCATGTAGGAGACATTTTACTATCTGTAGTTCAGCATTTCATCAATTTCATTATTACAGTCATAATAATTTATGATAAGGGGACAAGTAGACCCAGAGTCCTCATATTATTTGATGAAATATGAATGTTGGTGTTTAATGCCTAAAGAAATTATTTCTGATAAAAATAAATCCAGGCTAAAACTAGTCATGTGGGGGAAACAACCATTTTCACTGGGCTTGGGGAAGTAGCTGATAACTGCTGCGGCTGTTTGACTCCCTTGTTCAGATTAAAAAATAAATTAAAAGAAGGAGGAAGGGAATGAAAGAACATTTCCTTACCATGCAGTCACACAAGCTATTGTCTATGAGCTCCCTGCCCCCATCTCTTTCACCCAAGCACACACACACACACGCACACAAAAAGCCAATTTTGTGTCCTTCTGAGCACACAGATGTTCCTCTTGGCATCCCTACAGTGTGGATAGGGGTTTTTTCGCAGGCACAGAATGTGAGGCTTCTTTGTTGGAGACAAAGTGTTGCCTGTGGTGGGAATTGCTGCAGTGATGGGAAAGTAACGTAATGTATTGTTGGCTTACTGTGTTTTTTACCCCAGTAGAGACAGTACATTAAAGTAGCTTTGTGGGCAGTGAATTGTTTGAGCCAAGCCTGGCTAATAACACCCTCTCCTTGGCAAGCAGTCACACAAGGTATGGTTGGCATAGTTTGGATGGTTACAGGATTTGTCCCAGGCATCTGCAGCAGCTCTGCTGCCTTGAGTACAAGTCTTAGCAGCCGCATGTGATGAGCTAACAAGAGGGCTCTGACTGTGGAGAGAGAGCAGTTGTACTTTCAGCTCTTCTTTTTTTAGTGTTATGAAGATCTGATATCATACAGGCCTTCTTCTAAATTATTTTTAGGACATCTGTTCTGGATTTTCTGTATAAAGGGTCTAAGAAAACAGCTTAACATTTTAAAATTTCTAAGTAAAATTAGAAACTAACAGCATTAAGTGTTTGTCTGGACTTGTATACAGAGAAGGGTTCAAATTGTTTCTTGTGCTAAAGTCTGCCAGAGAACACAGTTTTTCTTTGGGCACAGTTAATGACATTGTCTACCTAAAGCTGTGAATCCAGCTCTTCTGTTGCTGATGGTACCAAGCAAGAGGAACACAGACCTGGAAGCTGGGGATCTCGATTAAGTTCCTTTTGTTCATATCATGTTATTTTTTGTCTCCATTCTTCAAATACACACACATTTTGTCATGAGTTTGACTCTTTTGGTTGGCAGTTTTGTACCCCCATAATAAATCTCTGATGTGAAAGGTCTGCCTATGTAAATCCAGTTGAAAGATTGCATAGTCTAAACTGGAGAAAATAGGGTCCAAAAAGAGCTTATAGGTGAAAAATTCCTTCAAGAAGCTGCTTCTTGGAAGAATTTGGAGGTGAGACTGTACAGGGGAAAGTTACCTGACTCTGTGCAATAACCATTCATTCTTTTATTTCTCAGTTGCTTCCTCTGATGACAGAATCTCTATTCCTTCCTTTTTCCCCTAGGTACCTTTATCCATCTCTAATTTTCTCATTGTGGAGAAAGATGTAATAATTTAAGCTTCTGTAGTTCTTTCATCTTTCCACATCTAGGAAAAAAAACCCCAAACCCTTATTTGGTATTTTTTCTCAGTCCATATGTGTGTGTTGTGTTTAATGAGAACTTAGCAGTGGTTCTCTATTGAGCAGAAGACAATAAAGTGGTTATAGAAGAAGGCATAAGCCAAATGAGTAGATCAGGAAGATCTTGTCCTTGTATGATGTAATGACAGTTGTTGCTAGTTAATTTCCAGGTGTATTCCACATACTGAATGCAGATCTGCTATCATTACACCTACTTTTTACTATTTTTAAATAAGCTTTTTTCATTCTTGAGGCCTATTTGTTTGTCTCTCCAATTGCACTGAATTGCATAGATTACAGTTACTATGTTTTTCTCTCTTCTTTCATTCCCCCTTTTAAAATTGTAAGCATGCTCCTGTTTCAGTGTCCCCTAAACAGAATTCCTTTTGGAAGCCCTTCCTACCCTTCTGCTGACTGGTGTTAGGAACCCAGGACACGTTCTGATGTGGCGTCCAGCAGCACGGTTTCTTTCCTAGCTTTCCCTGGGGGTCCCTCCTTGTCTACTTCCAACCTGCCATTGCCAGTTTTGCCTGCATGTTTATTTTGATTTATCCAACTGTTCATTTCTTCTTTATTGCCTCCAAAACTAAATTTTCTGAAAAGTTCCTTTTGATAGTTATATTCATTGATAGTCCATATTTCCTTAACCTCAAGCATTATGGCATTAGGTCAACCTTTGTAATTTCTAGTATCTTAATAGTGGCCGGTAATACCTTGTTTTGTGCTCTTTTGGATGGTTTTTCCCTCCATTTTGTATTTCTAAAAGCTGCCCTTAGCAATCTGGGTTCACTCCTGGCATCGTTGTGTGCAACAGGTGAGTGGCTTGTTAGGTGGCCTTTCTCACTGGTAACGCCTTGCCTAGACCCACCAGGTTCTTCGTGGATATTCTTTATATGTTTTCCTCATCTGTTTCACAGTTTCACGAAGGACATATTTTAAAAATAGGAAACACATTTGAACACTGTCCCTCTCCTGACTCTGAGGAAGATCTATTGATATGTTAGGGTTTTTTAGCAGAAAGTGGAACCATCAAATATTTGCTCTGCTCAAATGCAAGTGCGTAGCATTCTGCAGAGAAGTGAACCTTCCCCGTGCTTCACACTCTTCCTTGCCAGGTCTGGAAAATCAAACTGACAGTGTCAAACTGGTTACATTTTTAAGGCACCAATCCCCAGTAAGATTTTCATGTTGTCTCTGAATAGACTTTTATTAACTGTGAAAGCCATTGGAATGAATAACGCAAGTGTTAGCTTACAAAGAAACGTTCCTGACCAAATCTGAAAATGTTCCTTTTACAGGAGCACCATGAACTCTTTTTTGTCAAAAAGTGTGTTCAGTGTTAGTCTGTATTGTTCATTTATAATCTAAGTAGCAGAGATTGTTCTTGAGGCATTCATATAAATGGACACTAACAAGGAATTGAAACTTCAAGAAGTTTCTGACATACCTTAAAATGTTAGGTAGTGTTCTCTGGTGTAGAAATGCAGACATATGTTCCAGATTTGCACACTCAGTGATGCTTCAAGATGGTTTGAGAGCACTGGAAATAGTTAGGTTTGTAATCTGTTGTTACAGGGGGACTTTTTCCCTGCCAGATCCCATTTTATCCTCTTTTAGCTTTTTCAGACCGTACTGTCAGACATTTTTTGCTAAAATCTTTAGCTGAGCGTCTTGCAGTTGTCTGATCAATCTGCATTTGCTGCATCTTACAGACCAACTGTTACGTAAATGTGACTTGACTTTTGCCACAGTGAACAATAAGAGTGACTGAGCAAGCCAGAGGGCAGATGTGACAGGCAGTGCTTTGTGCAGGCACCAACACCCACAAGGAGAGTTGGGGAAAGACTAGGGAATAGGGAGGTTTCAGGGAAGAGGCTGGTACTTTTCAGCAGTCCTTTGGGAAGGAGCAGTCCTCCGTTGGCCTTAGCTGATTGATAAAGAGGAACCATGTGGTACCTCCAGCTCCTCTTGTCTTAGAGTCCCATCCAGTTCTTCCTCCTTTTCACTCAAGCCCATCAGCTCTTTCCACAGACCTCAACCACATTCTCCAAAGTTGTATTCCTCAACCTGTATCTCCTCCAGACCCCTCTCTCCCTGCCCATTCTTGTCTAAGACCCCAAACCATTAATGCCCAGCCTTCCCTCGTCTTTAGCACCTCTTGCATCTCTGCTGTTGCACTCACTTGCAACTGAGAATTCAGGTATCTGCTTCAGCTGTTCAGCAGCTTCATTTTCTGTCTTTGTACGCCAGCCCTTACATTATCATGGTTACCAGCACTCACTGTCACTGGAGTAGCCATTTTAGCCTCCCTACGTGTCTTCTGCATCCAGCTCTCCCAAGAGAAGAATAAATCCAATTTATGGCTATGATGAGGTTTAAACACAAAGAAAGCACATGGACAGTACTTTCCATCAGTGCAGATGGGAGCATCAGAGCAGGGTTAGAAGATGTGTCTACAAAAACCTGCTGACAGTATGTGAATTATCCTGGTTTGCTGAGGATTCTCCTGTGTGACAGCTTCTCCAAGCTGTACAAAGCTTGAGAGTTGAGCACCAAAGCTGGGCAGGTTTTTAAAATCATTGTCATTGTTCCCATAGCTAGTATCATTACCCAGATAGTAAGGGGGAGTCTGATTTGAATTTTGATAAAAACCAGGTCTGAATTATCAAAATGTACTATTTTTAATCCCTTATAAGAGACCTGCCAGGATGGCTGGTGTGAGGGGACTGGAATCAACTGAGTGAGAAAACTGAGAAACACTGCAAGAAAGAGAAGACAACTGAACTTAGTCGGTACTGGTGAGAGAGAAAGTTATGATGGGGTGAGAAACTGAAAAGAGAGTGAGGTTGGATGGATAAATGGGCTGGGACTAGCATGAGTGAGGATGCAGTAAATAAGAGGGGGCAAGAAAATATGTCTAATAGCTTTTTGTGGGATAGAAAAAGAAGACTGGAAATGCCTGGTTGGAGATCTCAGGGAGACAGCGAGAGGCCAGAGAAGTTATGATTTAGGAAGTGGAGTAGGTGTAGAAAGTGAGTAAGATTGAGACCACATTTATTAAGGAAATGAGGACAGTATTGTGGAAAGTGAATTTGAACTGTGGAGGGCTGAAGGTTTAGGACTATGTACATGAAAAGTATCTGACTGAGACAAGGTCTCAGCATGGGAAAGAGAAGGGATAGGAATTACAATAGTGATTACTTGTGGAAAGATGAATAGAAGAATGTGAGCTAGAGCATACTTCACATGAGTTTTTTTATTTGTTTTTTTCCACTTGGCTGCCTTTATCGTTCATCTTTTAAGCAGTTTGCCTGGCTTCTGGTGCCTGTAAGCATAAAGGGCTATGGGGTTTTTAAGTGTTTTGTAAAATAATTGGCTAATTTTTTATATATATTTAAATATATAGTCTTTATTTTTTAACATTTTATAAGTTACAAATCAATGTTTTATTCAAAATAGTTCATTTCATAGTTTAAAGAGTGGAAAAGAATTTAAAAATTTGGAATAAAGACTCAGATTTCTTTTTTCTTTCATTTTCCTCTCAAGTTAAAGGATGCTTTACATTATAGTCTGAGAAAGCAACTGGCATAAATTACTGTATGATGACATGACTATATCTGATACAAGTTCTTAGATGACAGGAGCCACCTCTTGCAAGTTTCATTTGTCAAAGCTTACCTCTCTGTGCCATGGAGAAAAGGTTACAGCATTCATCTTTGATGTGATATGAAGTACATTTTAAAATACAGATTATTCTGTGGATCGCTTCCCTAAAAAAGGGAATGATCCTGTACCAAAAGTTTTAGAGAATGCAAATTGATTCTTGCAGATACTGTAGTAAAAGTTACAGCAAAATTTTTTTGCTTGTTCTAGTAATTAAATATTGGCTGCTTTGAGTTTTGTTTGAATTGAGGACAAGCATGTTACTTTTTAGAAGTGATTTACAACTAAGAAATTCTACTGAGACTCTAAATGTCCGTACTGGAGCAGAATTAGATTTAAATATTTGACACCTTTGGCTGTATTCTTTTGCTGTCACAGATACAAATGCCATTGATTATTGATATCATGGTAATAGCAGAGCTTGACAGTGTCTTCACAGTGGCTTGTTTGATGCTTTTCTGTGACAATTAAAACATTTCTTGTCAGGCTTTGCATTTGCCTTCTTTTAGCAATAGGAATGAAAACTTACATGTTTTATTCACCTGTGTCTGTGCCACTTTCAGTCAGCTATCTGTCATCTCAATAGCCAACAGCGGAGACACAGGGAAGGGTGACAAGGTCCCTCCACTTGGGTCCCACAGAATGAGGTACCTCCCCCCCACCCAATAAATTATGGCTTTGAACAGCTCCATAAGCATAACTAGAGATAATATTTTACCCCCTAACGATGGGGTGACTCCCAAACTCTGCTGCTTGTACCAATCTGTTCAGCGTTTTTTTCCCCCCAAGTGTCCATACATTCAGTGACATTAGCACTTTTGTAAGCTCCAGTTGTCCAGGGGGAATATTCAAGTGCTTCAGAGTGTTTTTCACATCAGCATCTAGCTAATATGCCCAAACTCTTTGTATATTCATTTCAAATTACTGCTTTAGATGGTGGTCAGTGCAAAGTGGAGTTTGGCTTTGGACTTCCTCAGGTGCTTAAAACCTGCTGGTTTTAAGGATGTTTGCCATAGGATCTGCTTATGTACTCTTGCTCCAAAACACCAGGTGACAATGGCTCTTGTTTAAGTTGATAATTTCACACACTCTTAAAGCGTTCTGCTAAATGCTTCCAAGAATATGAGAGGCTTTTATCTGCTTTTATCTAGCAGAGTATCTAGATCTCTGCTTCTATCTAGCAGAATATAACCTATTTCCTTGTAGAAGTATGGATTTGGCACAAGGAGCAAAAATATTCTGAAAAATTATTAAGCAGGTGTCAAAAGCAGTAACTGCTCAGAAGAAATGAGACCATGTTTGCTTTCTTAGTTCAAGGAAAGAGGAAAACAAATGGAGTAGGAAACAAATACAGCTGAAGTGGTAATGGGTTGATGAGTCACAAGAAGCGAGATTGCTTTTTCTGACAGAATGTAGCCAGCAACCTTGGAGCATTTTTGTGAAGTGTTTGATTGCAGAGAACAGAGATGCTTTAAAAATCCTATTTTGAGCATCCATCCCTTATTTGAATGACTGGATGCTGTGGTAATAAATAATGGATGAATAAAATTTAAGCTGAAAGAAACCTTCAGGTCATCTCTCAGGACTTCACTGTATTGTGAGACATGACATTTCAGCAGGTTATACTGAACCAAACTAGCACATCTGTTTTGACATCTCTTCAGCTGAAGCCATCAATGGCTGAAAAGTCTCAGTTCTTGGAGTTTTTTCCTATTGGTTCATCAATATTATTTGCAAATTGTCATTCTCATCTGCATTAGTTGGACTTCACTTTCCTGATTATTACATGCTTTTCCCAGACAGATTTAAGCACCTTTTAACACCAGTGTTTTCTTTCTGTATAGACAGCTCAATCTTTTTAATAACAGATCAAGTTCTTTACATGGTTATTCAGTTTTGTGCATGTTCATTGTCCTCTCTTTAATAGCCTTTAAAGAAAGGCAGTCAGCAGGATCCTACCCCACGATACTACTCTACCAGTATCTCTTTCACTGTCCATGTTCTCCTCTGTGCAAAATTCACGGTACCTTTCTGCTGCCACTTTCTGCCATCACTGCTATGTACAAAACTGGGATTTGGCCTTTTTGCCCCAGCATTGCCTAGGAGCTCGTTCTGAGGGGGAGGGTGTGTGTTATGACTACTGCCTGGACCTGCTGGATGCAGGATTGCCGTCCCCATCACTACATGTGCAATGTGTACCTCGCTGCAAAAAGCCACTTTACAAGATGTAGATTTTTACATAGAAATGTGCTGCCATCAGCTTGACAGCAGTCTGCTCTTTTCATCCCTATTTTTTCTGAATGAGAGTTTTGTGTATATTGGCAATGAGGGAGAAGTTTCTGGGACGTGTTGTGCTTTTGCAGAGCTCCTTCGCTGTGGGGCATCAGAGGGTGACCTGCACAAAACTCATACAGATCTGTGCTCCTTAAGCTAGCTGTAGGGCGTCCCTTTGCTGATAAAGTTGAGACCAGTGTGGGCTCAGGCAGCATCTGCAAATGCTTCAAAACATTTTTTAGAAACAAGATGGATTGTTCTGCACTCAGCTTCGTTCCACGCCAGCTGCACTGCTTTGCTGCTGGCTGCAGTTAGTGAGAGGTGGGTTTGCTTCTGGGGATGCTTTATCATTTCGGTATTACTAATGAGGAGCTACAGGGTGATTTTGAGTGGATTTGAACAGTGGTAAGAATGGTGAGCAAAAAATCTGGAGAGAAAGTGATGGTCAATTTATTTCACTACCTTTGCTGCTCTTGTATTTTTTCTGAGGTTGATAATGTGGTGTCTTTCACTTAATTAAAAAAAAAAGAGAAAGTGAAACGGTTTCAAATTTTGTCAACTTTTCTGTACTGTGCTAAAGCACTGAAACAAAACCTCTTGAATAATGGATCTGAAAAACACACTTTGAAATTCTCACAGTGCAAAAATGAAAGGCATCAAGACTTCCGATGGCATTCACTGAGAGTACCATGGCTCAACTCTAACCGTGTCTTTGGAGTGTTTTATATTAATTGATTTTGTATGGAAGATAATCTAGGGATTCCTTTCATTGCAGTTTTCGAAAGCCATCACTAGACTGTGCTGGGGGACATTAAAAAATAATGATGCAAAAAGTGTAAAAAAATCAAATTAAATTCTCTAAGTCACACCCTCAGTGTAGGAATTAAACCCCAGGTTTAAGAGTTGCCTTCCTACTCCTTTCAGAAATACTCATTCCTGAGGGCTGGGACAGAGGGCATGGAAGAATGGACAGTGAATGAGAGTGGTCATAGCCAGCCCTAGCAAGTCTATTCAGCTTTGTATTGCACAGGTTATTGTTCCAAAAGGAGGCAATGGAGACTGAAAACCAGTAACAAAGTAGAGGGTATATGAGCCAAAATATTCTGCTTGTCTCAAAATATCAGTCCTGTATTTTTATAGTATGAAATAGAATGTACCTGTGAATGCACTTTTGAAAAGAGTGGGAAATACCAGCCAAGACCTGGAGAGACTCAACCATTTCTGTAATTGTGTTGTTATTTTTGTAGCAATGTTTCCAAGAATAGAAGCTTTGTTGCCTAAATTTTAAACTAATAACTTGAGTAGTTTTAATAGAAAAAGGACTGCTTGCTAATTTGTGATCATATGCAGTTTTAAATATTGGATAGTTTAACAAAATGCTTTAATGTCTACACCTATAATTTAGAGTTTGAATAAAGTTCTTAATGCCATTTAGTAATAAGGATGCTTCCTTTGCATGTGAAATTGCACACCTGCAAAACTACTGTCCCATTTTCTTGGCCAAAATTGGTATAATTAGGATCCCCATTTTTAGTTATAGCCTCCTTGGTTTTTACATGCTCATCGCTTTCCAAGGTAACTCCATTTGTAGACCTTTCGCTGTAACCTGGAATGACTTTTAAGTTAAAAAAACATTTCCCCCCCAGCATTCTTAATTAGCAGGAGCTGAAATATGTCATTCCATATCCTCCCCCTCCAGTTTTATTATGTAAAAATTTTGGGGTTTTTTGTTTCTTCATATATCTTTCACATAGTAAAATTACATTAAAATTACAAGTTTAAAATCTTGACTGAAGAGTTTGGGGAGTTTTGTCTAAACCCTTTAATTTACCATTAAGATTTTGAGAGATTTAAAGCTTCAGTGCAAAAGTGAAAGGATCAGCATAGAGACCAAGTTGCAATAAAAGCGATATAGACAGTTAGAAGGAAGCTTCCAAGTCGCTTGAGTTTGAAGGTGCACACTGTGCTACTCATATGATTAGCAAAGAGAAGACCTACTTTTTGTAAGTTGACACAGTAGTTTGATATTTGCATGCAAAGATAATAGGCCCTATTTTTAATGTAGTAACAGGACATAAACTTTAATTTTTGTATTTGTTTTTAAAATTTCTTTAGCACCATTAGCAAGGCTATGCTGTGTGCTTTCTCTGTGCTCTTATATTATGTGTTACATTGACGATGTGCGGTTGCATGGACTTATGATTCAAATAAGAAAAAGGAATTTAATTTTGCTTCTTTTCGAGTTCTTTTCCATGACAGTTCAAAAATTACAAAGAGCGCTGAAGCACTTATTTGGGTTGCCTCTAACTTAACTAAACATCATTTTCTGGAAGTGGATGTTTGAGGGAAGGTACACCTTGTACCTAGTGCTTTCCCCACTCCAGAAGAGTTGGAGAGAAGCCTGCAGGTACACATTTAAAACAGAGAAAGCTTTCTGGGACCTATTCTTCCTTGGCTGAAGTTCAGACAAAGGTTTCTGGTGGTGCTTCAGTGGGTACTCTGGACACTGGCTTGAGAAGGGGTCTCAGCTCAGCAACAGCAGCCGGTGGATTCCCACCTCTGAATGTGGGTGTTAGGTGGAGTCCTTCCATTTGAAATCGGTGTTCCCAAAGGGTTAAAATTCACAGCAATTGTAAATGAATTCTATGGAAGTGGATCAAGCTTTAAGTCTACTTGCAAAATAATTTTTTACATTCTAGAGAAATTCTTATACCTTCATTTATGTATGTAACTAAACATTTTGTCTACTTCTCAGTGAATTTAATACTTTTACCTGGCAATAGGAAGTGGTAGGAGGAAAACATGTGGATCCTTGAGAAACACAGTGCTTGGGGGTTGGGTGAAGGTCAGTGGTACCTGCTGATGGTCATTGGATAAGATGATCTTGAATACCAGCATTGTTAAATAAAAATAAAGCGAGTCCTTTTGCAAAATGGAGCAAGTAGATGGTTTCTTTCCTTTTGCACTGGTGTCCTGTGTCTCCTAGGCCACTATTCCTGAAAATAATAAAATGCCTGCTTTGTTTCTGGGTCCTGCTTCAAGCTTCTGCTTTAACCGTAGGATAGTTTTAGCTGTTTTAAGGATAAATACCTTTGTGGCTAGAATATGATTGCTATGCATAGAGCAACCTATCATTTCGTCTTGCTCTAAAATATGGTGGATAGACCACCACTGCATGCTGTGTTCATGTTTCTGCTTTTTCTACATCATCCACATACTCTTGAAGTGTTTTAGCTGTAGGGAACATCTGTCACAAACCCAAATGTTTATATTCATATAAATTGGCAGTTGTGTCAGCTCCTCAAAGAGATGTTCATCGTGATCTTTTGTAAGCAGATGTGCTGTGACTGGAAAAGCTTCTTTAATAATTGAGTTAAGTACGATTAAAGTATTTGGAATCTGTTCCAGTTACTGAAGCAGCATTGAAGATTGTGATTCTTCTTATGAAAATACAATTGCTTGGATTTTGCATTACAAATATATGCTAAAGTCATGTCTGCAAATCTGAGCAAAGTCCTCTGCAGACTGTACAGTGAGCAGTGCTAAAATTGGGAGAGTCATGCTTAAGATTATTTATTTGTTTGTTTGTTTACTTTCTATAAAATTAGATGCATTAATCATGAGAAGTGTGGTTTCTTCACAGATTTTCCATATGGACTTCCCTGGTTATAAATAGTACTTTTAAAGGCTTGATTAGAAAAAATTAGTTTCATCTATTCACTTGTAAAACATCACTGTAGTCAAGCAACCAGCCCGAAAGGAACTGATGCATGATGAAAGTAATATTTTGTATTTCAGTTACAAAGATGAAGCTCAATATCTCTCCCACTGTGTGCTGTCAAATAGAGAGAGGACTTCTAATTCAGTTTAAACCTCATTCAGTTCGATCTCTGTAGAAGAGTGTTGGACCCTGAAGGTAGTTTTCTCAACAGCGTCCTGCTTTGGGTTACTGGTGAGCTGCTTTTCCTGTAGGACGAAAAAGAAGAGAAAAAGGCAGAGGGATGACTGGTCTTTAAAATTCGTTACACAACCACTAGTGTTAGTCTTAAGTTTTATTAGGTTTAAAATATATTAAGATTTTTTAAAGCAGCACAGAATGCTGTAGTTCAAAGATCTGAGTTTAGTGTCAGTCATTTTAAACAGTTTTATGCAGTCCTTACTTTTCAGTGACATTTTCCTCTTCTCGGCTCTACTGTAGGTAGTATAGTTTCCTAGATTTCTATGCGGTTCGCCTGCAATGTTTTCAGAGCTTTTTTGTCACATGCTTTACATTTATGCCTTCTTTTCTGTCTTTCCAAGCCTCCTATTTTCTCATTAAAAGGTATCTGCTCCTTCTTTTCTGTTTCCACAGATCATTTCTCCCTCTCGGATTTCCTTCTCTCCCTCTTATTTTGCCCTTTCTCAAAACCTAATCCCCTCCCCCCCACCACACGTTGATAAAGGCAGTAAAGTCTGCTATTTTATGCCGAAGATACTGTTAGAGATCAGGATAACTTCATGCTTAGAGACAAAGGCAAAGGCAACCCATCTAGCCAGCAGCTGTCAGTAAGGTGAAGGTTTGGTTCATGCCAGAGAATTTTCTGGGAATTCCTCACATATATCCAAATGGCTAAAACTACTAGTCAGCTGGTCTTCATTTAAGATACTTCAATGCTTTCCTCTTCATTCTCCTTCTTATCCCAAAACCTTTTTGGGGAACTCTCTTCTCAATAAGCCTAACAAATCCTGGAAGATACCATCCACTTTAAAATCTTACGCATTGTCTTTTGATTTCAGAAACACTGAAATATCGCACGTTAGGTTTTGTAAATAATTCTCATCAGTTGTGAAACTGTTCTGTTTTGAAATGCAAATATTTCACAGAGAAAGGGACAGAATTGATCGCTTCCAGCTATTTAGGTAACAACCAAACATAAGCTATGTTCTGTCTTTGGTAGCTGTGCCATACTCTTCACTGCAGCAGTGGTTAGTTGCATTTTAGACTGGTGGGGGCCTTCACTTTTATGTTTTTTAAGAAAATGTGTGTTATTTCCGCTGGACTCATGCAGATCATCACAGGATTCATTGGGATGAGTGTTGGCAGAACCCTTGCTGACTGAGTACCCTATGTACCCCACATATGTACTCAGGGTGGAGGTATAAAATGATCTCTTGCAGTCTGGATCATAGCCAAGTATATTACCCAGGATTAACCAAGAGGCATGGGAAATGAATGTAAGATAGCACTGACAGAAAATGAAAACAAAATTTAAAAAAACCAAAACCCACCATAAATGCAAGTCCAGGACCTTTTCTTAAGATGTTTTGTTTTCCAAATGAATTTTGGTTTGATGAGCTGAAGAAAGTTGAAATCTGGTTCAATTTTGCTTCATGCTAGCAGTTGTCAGACAGAGAAGATTGTCTGCCCAAGATGGAGGTGAAAATGAGCAAGGTGGAAATGGTGCAACCAGACCTCCCTATGACATTTTTTTCTGTTGGTAACTGGAGAATGTTTCAAACTTTCTCTTGCTTTTGCGCAAGATAGTCAAGCTTGCTGCATCTTCAGCTCTTTATGCTTTGACTAGAGAAAAAAAAGGTACAGCTTGAACTTTCAAAAGAAGAATAGTTCTCAATTTTATTGCTGGACTTCAATCAGTAACTCTCCAGGTGCATTATAAAACATGCTCGTATTTTAAAAATCTTCACTAATTTGGCATGGCCATTTTAACACAGGGTCTGCTTTAAAAACACGTTGAACGCTCACATCTTCTGACTTAAAAGGAAAAGGAAAGAAAAAAAGAGAGCATAAAACAATAAAACCCAAGCCTGTAGGCAGAATGTTTCATTACAATAGTTGTGGGGTTTCTTTTTAATTATATGTAATAAAAAACTTGCAGATGATGCCCACTCTATGGATAAGGGGATAAGACAAGAAAAGTTCCTTGCCTGAGGCCCAGGGTTGGAAATATAAACCGTAGTTAGCTCGCTTTTGATAATAGCAATGTCACCAGTGATCTAATGATGACTTTTCCTCCCCTTTGATGATACGTTGTCGTGCAGATAATTGTTGACATGATAGCAGATGATACAGTAAAATATTTTGATGGAAGACACAAACAGTTTCCCATATAATAAACCGTTTTTTTGTAGAGTCTGCATTCCCACAGTGGGATCTGGTGGTGTCTATTCTTCGATGGGCAGGACGGTATCATCAGAGACTGGCTCTGTGGTGGTACAGTGTGTCCCAGCAGTGTTAGTGCTGATGGCATTACAGCAATGTTGGACTTCATTGCAGCTCTTTGTTTTCTGTGGGGCTGCTACTTAGGTCTGCAGAGAGGAGAGAGCCTTAGGAGATGCAGGACCATTGTTTAACAAAACTTACCTTCTTCCCCCTCTCCCCTTTTCTTCACAGAAAATATCAGAGAGGAACCCGAGTACGCCTGAGACTGCTGGATCTTGAACTGACATCCAGGTTCTTGGGGGCAGCTGCTGATACAACATTGCTGGAAGCTGATGCAGTGCTTTTAGGGCTTGCAGAGAGCAAGCAAACAAAGCAAAAGGAGTAAATTTACTGCAAAGAAATGCACTTTGTGCTCTATAACAAATTACATAAATTAAATGCTTCCTCAGGAAACAAATGAAAATTTTGTGTCCACTTAGTCATGTAAAAAATGAGATCAATAAAAGACAATAAGCACATTGTACCTAATTCTTGCTCCATTTTTATTCACTCATCTTTCTAGCTCTTTGCCTTTAGATTTAAAGGTGAAAGGTTAACTGAGCTTCTCTAGGTTAACTGAATGTGTTCATATTCTTGTATAAAGAATTTCAGAGTCCATCATACTATCCCAAAGGAATGTTGATTTTCCATGGAGGAAGTCCAAAGCTTGCTGTTGTGGTGCTGCTTCCAGGATGGTATTTCATAGAGAACAACATCAAGGGTTTCTGATTTCCAAGTTGCAGTGGAGGCTGTTTTCCTGCTGATACTGGGTTTAATATCTGTTACAGTACATCAAGCTTTTATCTCCATCTGCATGAGGAACTAGAGATTATTCTTTGCTTTAATCAGAGCTCCCATTTCCAATGCACATTAGTAAAATTTCTCTGGTGGTTCATAAAAATGAAAAGAAGCTGTTTCAATATAGTTGGCCAAATGTAGGTCTTAGTTTTCTGTAAATATATTTAAGATAAATATATAGTATATATAAATATAATGGGTGTTTGAACACGCAACCAAAGAATCATACCATGATATTTCCTATATCTTTTTGGAGCTTTTGTTATCAGAGAACATTTCTTTTGATTTCTGATATATCCAAGCCTGAATTCTGCACAGTCATTTGTGATCTGCATAGTGCCTACCAGGTGTGCTGAGGGAAAGTGAAATTTGCCATTCATACCACTGAATTGCAAAAGAAAGCCTGTTTAATCTTAAAATATTTTTCCCAAATGCTGTAATGAAATGAGATTTGTTAAGATAGTATGCCTTGTTTGTCTGCAGTGACCATCCAGTGACAATGTGTTTCTTTTATATGTATGTTATTCAGCAAATTGCACAAAATTCAGCAAAACGCACAATGGCTTAAGCATGTATTACCCAAATCCACAGACACCTCATGTTTCTGCTGGAGCAGGCCATGTGAGCAGTGATGGAGCCACTGAAGGATGCTGTAGCTCCTTCTGCCTCTCATGACTGAGTACATAGATGTCTCTTCTTCTTGAGGGATCCTAAAGAAGCCGGGTACCAGAGAGCCAGTTCCAGGCTGCCACAGTTCACATATCCCTTTCCTTGCCTTCGTCTGGGAGGTGCTTGGATAATATGGCATCAGTGCAGAAATGGGGAGCAATTCTGTTAGATCACAGCTGGCTGGTGGGTCATGTTGCCACCCAAGCTCTGCAAGTCTTCATATGGTCCAACAAAATTTGTTTAGAACAGGATACAAAAGCTTGAACCTGTTTATAGGTTAAACATTGTCATTTCTTTTTTAAAGGTTTTTCTCTTTTTTTTTTAAAACATATAAAAAGAAAAGCAAAAGGAAAGCTGAAGTGCCTTTTTACCTCGAACAGCCATATGGCGCAGTGGTTTGATTGTTTCTTATACCTCTTGCTAAAGGAAAACTTTTGACCAGATAGATAAACAGAAGAAAAATAATTTCCTACCTTTGCCCTCTTGTAACACTGAAACGAGGTACAGTGCAGACAAAAATCATAGAATTGGTAAGGTTGAAAAAGATCTCCATGATCATTGAGTCCACTTGTTAACCCAGCACTGCCATCTTCACCACTAAACCATGTCCTTAAGTGCTAATTACCAAATTTTTGGAACACTTCCAGAGGTGGTGGTTCCACCACTTGTCTGGGCAGCCTGTTCCAATGCCTGACATCAACTGATACGGTAAGTTTCCAAGATACATCTCGTGCATGATCTGTCGAGGAGAATATTTTTACTATAAGTTATTTATTTAGCAAAATACTAGGAGGAATCACACAGTAAATGCATAACCATTCTGAAGGAATGGGCATATTTCAGCAGATCCTTTTATAGTTTTGCAAACTGAAATTTTGTTTCTGAAATCAGTATGGATCCAAGCAAGAGAGAGGAAAGGAGAAATGCGAGCTTGTTTTGTTGCTTTAATTTGTTCATTCATCTCAGTGATCTTAATTAGGGGATTTTGAACATGAATTTCATTGGGTGTTAGCCTCCAGGTAAAGAGTTATCCTATCACTAGAGTAGGAAAAGAAGGCCTTTTATGAAGCCAGGAGGGATTTAAAATATCAAAGAAATCCTGTCTGTTGTATGTAACTCATCCTACATGCTTGATCAACTTTCAATAAGAGTGATTTGGGAGGAAGTATATGTGTTAATGTTTTGGGGCAGGATAAGAGTTATTTCACAGTAGGGTAATTGATAGTGATAGGGATAGGGGATACTGATTTTATCAAACCTTCCTCTGGATAACCTTTAAAGAAGTAGCTTTTGGAGGCTGTAGTGCTCACTATTCCAAATCCAGCTTACTGTTCTATTTGGAAACCCAAGGGTTGACATAAACTGACCCAGTCATACAAATTGCAGGGTTGAACCTCCAATGGCTTTAGGTTGCTGCTAGTCTTTGTGGCCTTTGGCAGACTAGTTGTTGTCCCAGTTCGTCTTCGGTGACCTTCAGTTATTAACTGGCCCTCCAAACTCTTCATACAAGAGTTGTCCCATGGAGGAGTCGCTGTTCGGAGTAGCCGGTGCCCTTTGCACGTTGCCTCAGTTCTGTATAACTCCCACAGGCAGAATTGCAAAGGCAGAGCAGGGAATTCTGAAATGTCTTTGTGGTGGGCTGTTGCAATTACATTTCATAGCTGTAATACCTGCATATACCAAGAATATGTGGAGACTACATGTCCTTAACACAGAGTGAGAAACCACCAGCGTTCATTACTGAACAGCCCCAATGGCACAATTGCATGACCTGTGTCTATAAGACTATCCTTACTTTTTACTCCAGTCTTTTATCAGAGTAGAAATTGTTAATGCAAGCAGATATTTCTAGGGCCCTCCATACAGAAAAATAACAAATGCAGACACTTTTCTGCTGGTTGTTCCCTATCCCCAAGAGTTCCCTTTTTTCTTCATTGCCACATTCCTTTTTGCTCCTCTCTGCATTTTCTGCTGTCAAATGTGCACAAGTGTATGTACAAGAGCTGTGCACAGTGAAATCTCCTTGTCCACATGGTACAGATCCCTGAGTAGCCTTGCGTGTGTCTTGGTTTGGGCAGTGGTATCAATCTGAATTTTTGTTTGGAGGTCATTCTTATTTCAGGTAAGAGGATAGCTGCTCCTGCTAATATAAACAAAGGCTAAAGCCAGCCCAGCAGCTCCTGTGGCACTGTGCCCAGCCCTCAGCACTACCTGGAATACGCTTATCACTATATATACTACATGTACTACTAATATGAACCAAATGAATGCTACTTATACATACCAAGATTCCAGCCGAAAATGGAAATGCATCATTTTGCTGAGAATCCCGAGGGCAGTATAAACCAAGTTCTGCAACTGTGTTCATCTGACTGCCAAAATCAGGAATTTCTCTACATGCCATGCTGCATTTTCTTCTAAATTTTGTAATTTTGTCTTAGTCTGAGGCATAGACCAGATGAGCAAAGTTCATTACTAAAATCATACAGATTTCTTCTCTCACCTTTTTTGATTATGCAGCTAAGAAGACATTTGTTTCTTCATTGCTTTTTCAGACATTTGGGGTTTTTTTTCCCTGTAACGGTCTCGAGTTTTGAAAGTGTTGAATGTTTTTTTTTTTTTTGCTCTGAAATGTTTCAGGTAACAACACAAACCCCACTTCATTAGCAGATACTGAGTTTTCATCACCCTCTATCATATTCTGCTTTGCATGCTGCCCACATCTCTTACTTGACGATTTTCTCACTTAGATTTGGATGAGCATGACAGATTCACTTCAAGTAGTTGTAATTCATGCTTGGTGTAAAATTTGCACTCAGAGTTGTAACGCTGAGTGCTCAGAGAGCAGCACGAAATGCATCCTCAGCAGAGGGAGGAGCAGGCTGCTGCCGTCCTGGCCTCACCTCCCCACTTGGTCAGGCACTCTCTGTATGGGTGATTCTTCAGCAAATGGCTGTGGGCAGGCTCAAATATTCCCTTCTCAAGCAAGGAATATTTCCACACATTCTGCTAGGAGGACACTTAACCTTTTCTAGACCTGTAACTGAAGTGCTTGTGAACTTCACCCTAACTCACTTCCACTTCTCACTCCGCTCATGTACCTGAATGTCTGTAGTGCTTTCTGGGTTTACAGATGTGCTTATAAGCCAAGTTAGCTTTGACAAAAAGTGAATCATAGCTGGTTTGGGTTTTAGCTGAAGCAATAGTTTCTCTTTTGTGTTTATTCTGGTCCTGTTTTGAAGGCTTTAATAAGTTGTCCTAGAATTCTACCTTTTATTTTATGAACAGAACATTAAACACTTTATACATACTTGGAAAGCAAAATATCTTTATCATGATGTGGAGTTGGAAGAAAAATGAGAATAGTTCAGTGTTCCTTTGATGACTGATGTGCTATAACAAGACCTGGTAAATCCTCCTAGGCTTGTCTGCCCTTTCATATTCCAGGCCTTTAGGTGATGAGATGGGGAAAAAGGGAAACACTGAAGAAATCAGGCCTGCCTATTGAAAACAAATTAGCATCTTGCCACCAAAGCTTTGGCACTGAGCTTGTTTCTAAAGAAAAGAATACTTCACATTTTACTTTCCTTTAGGGCATTCTGGAAAGTTTGAGTTCCTCCTCATTTCTTAGGAATTCCTCTCATTTCTTCTCTCTCTCATTTATAAATCAGGCAAATTATTGTTCAAGCTTTTTATTCTTTTTCTGGCAGCATTAATCCCATATGCTGGGGAAGCTATTCCAGTCTTCTGTTTTGGCTAGAGAGCATTTCTATTAGATACAAGCATGCACTCTACATGTGTGTTTTTAGTATATTATACATTCTGGGGAAGTGTTTATCGCATATGAAGGGTCTAGACTGCCCAAATGGGGCTATTACATTGTCATCTGGCCATAACCCAAAATAAATATTATCCCTGGTATGACAGCATTAGACTAACATGAGTAAGATCTTAAACACCCCTAAGTGTTCTTGTTGCCTTCTCGGTTGTGCCTCATTCAATCAGAGTTAAGCACCCTGATGCACTCACTGCATGGTGGCTCTAATGAGGAAATCTGCCATTTGTTAACTTCTGTCTGCATGCCAAGAGCGGCCAAAAGTCACACTTCCCAACTGGGTTAAGCGATCCAAGGCATCCCTGGAATAGATTCCGTAGTCACTCTGCAGCTTTGGGTTAGTTTCTGAAAGTAGTGGTGGCATATATAAATTCTTTTAAAATGTTGACTTTCAAAGTACTGAACGAGGTCTTTTTTCTCCTGTCTTATGAGAAATCAAAGAACTACTGAAATACCAGCTCCGTTAATGTCTTTCACACAACAACAGCTCTGCTGGTTGAATCTTTGCACATCTTCTCAACCTCAAACCTGGTTTGTTGTTTAAGACATGACACATACAGGAAGTCAAGTGTTATTTCATTGTCTCAGTCCAGTAGCATGGGGAAGAAATTTAAGGCCTTCAAACTTCTCTTCCCAGGGAGAGTTGTTGTTCAATTCTTGTCAAAATGACTCAACTGAATACAAATAAACCCCAAACCTAATTGAAGCTGAAGGCTGTAGTCTAATATGCCAATTACCAAAACATATAAACAAACACATCAGAGAAGAGAGTTCGTATACATCCTGACCTGCCTCACAAATGAGTGTCTGGGCACCATGTTGAACATCTTTGGATGGTCTTGGTGACTGAGAGAGGTGCCTGAGCATTGGAGGAAAGCAAATATCACTCCTATCTTCAAAAAGGGCCCGAAGGAGGACACCAGTGGTGCCCAGTGCCAAGATCTGGCCGTGGATACACACTGAAACACAAGAAATTCCCTCTGAATGTCAGGAAGCAGTTTTACACTGTGACAGTGACTGAGCACTGGCAGAGGTTGCCCGGAGAGTCTCCACCTGTGGAGTCCCCACCTGTGGAGTCCCCACCTGTGGAAATACTGAAAAAAAAGTCTGGACATGGTCCTGGGCAACAAGGACCATGGGGCCGCCTTTGAGCAGGGAGGAATGGACCAGATGTCCTCCGGAAGTCCCTTTCAACCTGTACCATTCTGTGATTCTGTTTTCATCTTACTTGGCCATTCTGGTTGAACACTGCTTCTTTTCATTTCTCTAACTTTTTGAAAGCTTAGAGCTTCTGAATGCTCCGACCTGGAAATAATTTTCTTCTGAGCTAGGAGGGCAGAGTCTTCACTTTGGGATCCAGTTGTCAAAAGACTGCAGGGCATTGAGGTTCTCCAGAAGTACGAAAGGTGGAAATCAGTACCTTCTGTGTATCCTCAAGGCTGGTTTGCTCTTTGTTTGGCATGGCCTTCCCTGTGGTCTAAGGGAGACTGTGACTACTGCATGTGGCTGCTGCCTTCTCCCGCTTCCAACAAAGGTATCATTCCTCCTTCTTTATTCCTACTGTATGTATGGGCAAACTGAGAATAAGCTCAGTGAGACACGTTTCCATAGGTCCAGGCTCCTGGACAGCGTGGAAAGGGTGTCCATCCCAGCTCAGAGTTAGGTGCCAGCCACACCAAGGTAACGGGCAGCGTTGTCAGTGTGGCTGGCAGAAGCATCTGGCAGCTGTCCTTCAAGGAGGGGTGATGGTCCTGGACTCCTGTGTTTAAATGTCCTCTCCTGGTAGTCACTGGCTACCTCCCGCCTTGCCTGTCTGCCAAAGCCCTTGCCTGAGCTACCCTGGCTTGTGGCAGGCTAGCATAGGTCTAGCTGTTGAATTGCTTGACCCAGAGAAGGATATTTAAATAGGCCAGGCACGGTTTGCTCAGGTTCACCTAAGAGCAGGTGTTGATGTGTGATTTCATTATCTCTTGGAGGCCAGGTTTTGCTCTAAGCGACTGTCTCACGGACTGATTTGGGTTCCTGTTTGCCCTAGAAGATCACTGCTAAATTCACAGTGGTGTTTGGTTCTTCAGCATGCTTAGGGAGGATGTGCAGCCCCGGAGCTGGGGTTTCCCTCGGTCGAGCGGGCAGTGGGGACGCGCGGCCGGGAGCCAGCACAGACAGGCAGCTGCCTGACAGCTCGAGCTGTGAAAGAGCAGCGTCAGCTCAAAATCTTTGCCGTGCCCTTTGCACCTCGGGCTGTGGCATCTTTGCACACGCTGGATCACCGGGGAGCTGAAGTTTCATTTACCGACTGAACGACTCTGAAAAAGGTCCTCCCCGTCCCAATTAGCGCTGCCAGGCGCCCGCCCCAGCGGCGGGTTAAAGTGAGCCGGCTGCCCGGGCGGTGGGCGCGGGGCTGGGGCAGCGGGGAGCCGGCAGCGCGCTGGGGGGGCTCCGGGCGCTGGACCCTTTCAAGCGCTGCGGCGCGCCGGGTTCTTGTGTGAAAAACAAGGGGCACAATGCTGGAGTCGTAACCTCCTCACCCCTGACGGCATGGGAAAGTGCACTCCTCAGCTGTTGGGTATAGAAAGGCTGCTGCAGGCATGAGAAATGTTCATAAAAATGCCGTTTAGAGCCTGCCCTTCTACTCTGCACATGTCATCTTGCCTATCAAGCTGCCTAATTGGAAAATTAGGCTGGCCTTAATTTAGAGACCTAAAACTTCATGCCAATAATTTCCCAGAGACTCTTTTTTTTTCAATTATTATTATAAGTGGTTTCAGCACATTGGAAATCTTTACCAAAAAAGAAAAAAATACACCCAGGAAGAGCAGATCTTACATTTCAGAGATATTCTCTGATTTCTATGTGTGAAATTGTATTGTTGTGTATCCTGTGAATAATCATATGGAGATGAATGTGAGCCCCTGTTGTTTTCCATGCATCATTCCTTATTTGACTGAACACAAAGAGCTCATCGTACTTTAATTTACAGCATGTTATAATCTTATTTTGGAGCTTAATGCACCTGCTATTTTCTATCTGCTGAGGCTCTGAAAGCAGCAGTGAGCAGAAGCTGCCTTTCAGCTGTAAACATTTACCTCCCCAGGGTCGTGTGTCTGTGGGCACCACTGATCCGAGTCTTTTAAGGAGACCTGAGATAGTGTGTGGGATCAGGCTGGCTGGTTGAATACTTCCTGACTTTGATCAGGGCTCAGCCTTGCAGTTAGGCACATCCAGGTGGCTGCAGTGTATGCCTTTGTGATCTCCGCTGTGTTTAGGTGATGTGGTGAAGATTTCCTCTCTGAGTCTGGATACCGTCCGTCTGAGACCCCGGATGGGAGAAAGGCAGTGGTGACCAGGCACATCAGGCTGTCTTGTTTATCCTCAGATGCCAGGACGAGGAGGAATGATTTCTGCTGACTCCTACTTGTACCCTGTGGACAGGAGCTGTGCTCTGCTGCCAGCTGGGCAAGGGCTCATGCAGGTAGGATGGCAGAGTGCTTTTGTTGCTCCTGCCATTCGCATGAGCAGTTGGCCGTGTTGGAAGCTGGATGGTCTGACAAAACCTCTCACTGTCTCTTGCCAGAGATAGGAGTGGCTGATGTGTACAGCAAGGGATAAAGCATGACTTGATAAACCTGTTAGTCCTTCAGATTTTTGTCCTTTTGCTGAAAGCTGCACACTGGAAGCATGGGAGCAGGAGAGGCCCATACCTAAGATGATTTTCAAGGCCAGTATTGGGTACCTTGACATAGATGCAGTGTGCTAAGGCCATGGACACATCCTCCCTGGGTCCAGCAAAGCCATTTGGAGAGGCTGCTGCTCTTGCACAGCTGCTCTGCTACTTCCCACCCAAGAAACTCACTCTCCAGAGAGTTCCCAAACAATTTTGATGGTGCTGTTTGTTCAGTTAAGGCTACTTCATCATTATGGTTGCTTGTTTTGGAAGATGTGCTTATAGGGACAGGAGTGCAGAGACAGAGGGAGGGAGGGCATCTGGCACAAGCTTGGACCGTTGCCTTTCTATCTCCAGGAGAAGAGCACTACTGAACACTGCGGCAAGAGAATGCCCATGGGTGAGACAACCAGGCACACGTTAGGGGCCGGATGCAACCCCAGGATCAGGGTTTGTGAGGTTCAGCCATTCTCTTGGCGCAGCAAGCCATGCATGTGAGCAGCACCCCAATTTTATCTCCTCCTAAAACTGTAACCACGCAGGCTGGGCTGAGATCTAAGGTTGATGCAGAAAGCAGGGTTCACCTAAAGAATTCCTTCGGGTGAAACCCAAAACATTAGGATAAAGAAATTACAGAGAACAATGTGAAAGCAAAGCAAACAAAACTCCTGCTCATCTTGGGCTCTATCCACCCTCCCTGCTGGCATATAGCATAGTGTGGGAAGTCTTCTGGTGATAAAGCACCCATGCATCCCTGAGAGCATCAGTACCATTTCCCTCTTGCTGGAGGGCAAAACCGGGCCAAGATGGGACACACAGACCAAGAAGTCCTGTATTCATGACAAAGAAGTACTCTTATTGTTCCACATTTATTAAGAGGTTTTGAAAGGGCAGGAGGTCTTCCTGGAGCAGGATTGAGTCTTGGGTGCATGAAACTCGGCAGAGCAGGAGCTTGTGCAAGCCAGAGAGGTGTACAGTGTACAGTAAAGAGTACAAATGTACATGTGTACTGAAGGGAGAAAATAGGCCGTAAAAGGCTTCTTTCTTCCATTTACACAGAAAGACAAAAGTGTGCTGCTGGCCCTCTGCAACAGTGCCTTTGGCAGGACCTAACTGCATCTCTTGTCTGCATCGTGGTAGGACCCAGAGCTCAGCTGAGCCTCTCCTGTAAAAGGGTTAGTTTCAATGTCTCTGACCTTACTTTGGGTGCCTCGTTTGCTGGTAGCAGTGAGGGCAGCAGGCAGGAAGAGCCTCAACCAAGCACCTTGGTGCAAACCACCTTAGCACCTTGTGAGCTCTGAAGATGGGCAGCTGGGGAGGACCTTTTCCCAGTCGTTAGTCCCAGCTTACCTGCTCTTTATAGAAAAGCACAGTTGTACATACATATTGCCCAATTCGGCAGGACAGGGGACTTGGTGATCAGCCCTGCCAAGGGTGTGCCCTCTCTACTGCCTTTCCTCTAGGCAGGACCACACTTCACCAGCATGAAGTTAACGGGA
Organism: Cnemophilus loriae; assembly: GCA_013397755.1. NCBI lineage: Eukaryota > Metazoa > Chordata > Aves > Passeriformes > Corvidae > Cnemophilus > Cnemophilus loriae. Next base: position 1,523,753 of record VZTF01004030.1, read on the forward strand.
GTTATCCTCCCTGCCTTATGCTGCTTACAATGGAAGTTAGTTCAACAGGATGAAAGGTTGATGGTGGGAAAGCATGTCAGAAAATACAATGCAGAGAACACAACTCTTGGGAGAGAGCTCTTTGTTTTGTTATTTGAAAGGGCTCAGGATTTAGCCAAGGGGGCATAGTTATAATTTACTTTAAGGGATGCTGACAACTGCATTTGTCAAGTTAGATTATGGTCATACTGTCATAAAGGATCACTCTGTTGTTTTACTGCTAGTGTATAGATGCATAAGTACTTTGGACCTCAGTGAGGATAAAAATATGGCTCTGATGTGTGAAAACCCCTACTGCTGCCTAAATTTCTGTGCTGCTACATGGCCCTCTGGTCGCGATAGGACTATTCAGTGCATACTTTTGAGCACTTGAATGAATTTTAAGTCTTTGTAGAGCTGAAATAGCTTGACCTTCTGATAATCTCGCTCTTAATTACTTGTCCTAAATACAGTCAGGCTGAATGGGGTATGCCTAGACATTTTCAAATAGATGTGAGCTCACTGCTGAAGAGATCAGGCCGACATGGGCATCTTGATCTGCCAGTACATTCTGAAGTAGATACTTATTTAGCAAAGTGACCTTGTGCCCCTAAGCTTCAGTTTTGCTATCCATTATCATGCCTCTCCTACCAATTTATGCTACTGTGCTCACGCAGAGTATTACTATTTGCCACCTCTCTTTTATTTCTCTTCATTTTTTAATTTCAGACTCTCAAAGCCTGAGGATTGATCTATGGTGTTTTGGGTTTTTTTAGTTTCCCTTAGAATAATGCCTGTCACTATATTTCTTAATCAAACGTTTCCTTTCCACTAAAAGACCTGCATGTTTGAGAAAGCCAAGTACTCCCGAGAGAGCTGCCAGTACTGCAGCCCAGCATGTTTGCTGGGGGGAGATGGTGCTTAGCAAGGGTACAGGTGCTTCTAGGGTACTGAGCCACATGGGACAACTCTGAACTATTTCAAGCTCCTGGCATGAAATACAGCCCCTCTCAGGCTGTGCACCAGTGAATGTGGGCAGGCCCCTGCATGAAGCAGGTCTGATTTGAATGTAAATGACAGAATTTTGCTGCAGTTGTCCACACTGAGGTGCTAATGAAGAGACAACTTCATCCTTCTGAGTTTGGTGTTGTGTTTGTGTCAGGTCCCTTGGAATCACTTCTCTTCGTGGGAAAATAGGGATGAAGAACTGTATCTATGCATGGGCAGACAACTGCCTGGGATGTTTTTTTTCTTTTTTTCACATTACTTTACAAATAACCCTTTCCTTTTTGCCCCATGTTTGCTATTCTTCATGCTATGCTCCAGGAAAAAAGTACTTGAGCTTAGGAGAGTTAAGTCTTTCCAGCCTAAAAGGTTATTCTGAATTATTTTTTGCATGAGGGTGGGCACATTAAAATACACTTCTCACAGCCAGGTAGGCAGAAGGGGATGCTGGTAGTGCACTTCTAGTTCATCCGGTATGGTCTCTGGGTAGTCACTGGGTACTCAGGTGAATTGAGCTCCTTCTAGAGCACTACATTTGGCTTTGTAAAAATCAGGTTTAACTGGGAAGCCCCGAGTTTATTATATGATGCTGTGTTTTCAGTATAGGAATACTCCAGTTTTGAGTCCAGCCATTAATTTAATTCCTGAAAAATGTGTCCATGTCTGGAGGCTCAGGTAGGCTTGGTCACTGAAGCTGGCTCTTTGGCATCCAACTCTCCCCATATTCCCAGGTTCACAATCCCTTGAAATTTAAGCTAAGTGAGACACTGCTGAGCTTCTCCTGGTGGTTTTCGCTGCTGGAAGGACACGCTGTTAGCCACGTGCACGCTGTGACAGCCGGGGTCTGGCCGGGGTGGCGCGGGGCTTGCGGGGCCGTGCCGGTGGCACAGCTGTCCTGCCTGCCCCAGCCCAGAGCAGGGCTGGCGGGCACACCTCAGATTAGCCATGTGGCCAGCGTTTAACCGCAACATTACCGATCCACATCCGAACAGCTGACAGCCTGAATAATTTACTGCATGCAAATGGTGGGACCTGCTGTCTCCGTTAGTGCTGGGATCCGATTGCCACAGCCCATTAATCGTAATTGCTGGTTCGTTCTGACAGGAGTGGGGCCTTCACCCTGTAAGCGATTAGGCAGCTACCGGGAAGATCGTCTCCCTCCATGTCCTTCCCCACAAAGGAAGACAGGACTTTTTCATGCTTTTATTTTTATTTAATTGAACTGCAAAGCCAAACCCGGTGACTCCCATATGCTGTTGCCCCCAGGCCATGCAGGGAAGCCCCCATCCCAGGGGAATGCTGTGACTTCAGAGTCTAATTGTCTCCAGAGGGGTTTGTGATGGTTGCCCCAGTGGCAGGCAGGACGCTGTGTATGGAGAAGAGATTCCCTGGCACAAATCCCACTGCAGGGGATGGGGACACCAGCCTCACCTTGCTGGCAGGGGACTGTCTCCCAGGGCCTCCCCACTGCCCAGCAATGCAGCGTCTGGCATGACCATCTTGTGTTAAACAGTCTTGTGTTAAGTGGTAAAGGCAAAGGAGCATCTGCTCCCTGTCTCATCTCTCAGATTTCTTTGCCAGTAAGCTTCTTCATGGCAGACTAGCTTCTCTTTTTCATTTGCCATTTCCAGACTAGTTTCCCCACCCTTAGCTGAGCCATCCCCTACCATCGCTCAGATACCCTCTCTGCATTGCTCAGGTATTTTCTCTGCTTCCCAAACCCTCCTGGTTCTTCTGCAAAGCAGGTTTGGTCCTCAGTCTGCTTTGCTGATCAACCAACTCCTTGTGAATGCACTCGCTTTCAGTTTTGGGTGCCTTTGCAATGGGGCAGTAGCAGGATTAAGCTCCCAATACACAGCAATCATGCTGATTGGAGTGTTCGTAGCTCTGTTTCACCTATCACAGCATTCTGAGCACTTGGGAGGATGGGTGGCACAGCTGGGTCAAAGGAAGAGGCAGAAAAGAGGAGAGAAAGCTTTGCTCCCTGCAAACGCCTGGGAGAGCCGGCTAGAAGGAAAGAAGGGGGGGAGGCAAGAAGGCTGGACAGTGGGACAAGAGCACACACACAGCCCTGGAGCAAGCCTGGACCTGGGGAAGCTCCTCATCAGAATTGAGCACAAAGGAGCAGGGCTGCTCGTTTTGGCTTGCAGTGACAAATGATTGTTCTTCAAGTCGTCACCTTGTAATTCTTGACTACATGAGAGAGCAAGCCCACAGTAACAACTGTTGTTTGAGTGGCTGGGGGATGCAGAGAGCCAGGGAAAAAAGCCCCTCTGGAAATGGTGTAAGGAGCCTGTTTGGCATCTCTAAGTATGTGAGCTATTTCAGGTATGTTTGCTCAACTTCTCCGTTACTTGCCAGCACATGATACAGCTATGCCTGTGTGTGCCTGCAAGCTGTGTGTGAGAGAACATATACCGTGGTGCAATGATATGTAGATTTCCTTTAAAGCTCTCATGACGGACCCCCATGGGTAGCAGATGAAAATAAGATATGCTGGTGGTTTGCTGCTCTTGTTGATACAAACTGTATTTAGTCTCGATCAGCTCTTGGGCATTTGAGAAGTGGAAATTATTTTTCTGGTTCCCTTTCTTTATGTACTCTCTAGCACAAATCACAAATAGCATAAGCCCTCTGTTACCCATCTCCCCTCCCTGTCAATCCATGTGCTTAGAATATGCAGCTGAATCCAGGCAAAAATTTTGGAAAATCTCTACTGGAGGGAGGACTTCATCTGATCCCTTCCTTAATTAGAACATAAGCTTGATTTGTCTATCTTGAAATGTAAAAGGCATTTGTACGTTAAGCAAATGCTTAACAAAGGCTTATTTCAAGCCTGAACAAATGAATGCAGTTCTCCTGCCTACTCAGTTTTCCCAGGAATATGAGCATTAAGGGTGAGATGCAACCACTTTGGTCCTTCTGGTGCTGAGAAACAGAGATGACTGAGGGCAGGTGTGATATAGGTCTATAGTATTGTTTTATGCTAGGGATTGATTGTTCTTTCAGTGTAAGGAATTACTTTGCCCTCATGCATAGAAGGACTTTGTCCCCAAAGCCCTGCTGCTCATCATGCCTGTGGGATTGTTCAAGCTTAGAGGAGCTGTTTCCCACCCCACATGAACGCTGGTCATTGAGCTCCAAACAGACACCTTTTACTAGTTTAAGCCTTCTCAGAAAGCCCCTTCAAATTTCCCCTATAACAGGTATGAAAACCTACTAGAGGGAAAAAACCCCAACCCACCACCACCAACAAAACAAGCAGCTTTTTGAATTCAGTTACCAAATGTCATAGTTTCGCATTGTTTTGGTCTGACACAGCTTATTTCTGAGCCATGGATACAGCATGGTTATCTAGAAATCTCATTCAAAATGCTAGAAAAGTGGACTTCTCCTGAGCCTGTTCTGGCTTCATCTGCCAAGTCTGTGTTGTGCTGGGACCCGTTGTACCAGACAAGGCATGGAAAGATGCTCAGCAGCTCTGCAGGTGCACAGACTGCTAAACACAAACGGATTTTTGCACGGACAAATTCATTAAACAAGTTTTATTTGGGTGTTTTTCTCTTTGCTTAGGTGACACTGCAGTACAAGCCTCTGTGGTGGTGGGGTGTCCCATGTGCCTGCTGGCTCCGCAATGTGCCATTTTCTCCCTCCCCTGGTGCTTTGCTCCCCCTTCATGCTTGGCTTTTATATGGAATTATTGCAACAGCAGCCTGGGGGACAGGCAGGAAAAAGTGAAACTTTGATTGACCATTTTATATAATCTTTAACAATAGAATGGTTTTAGTGACTTGGTACAGCCTGTACTCAACATAAAACCCAGTCTGTTATCGAGAAGTGCTTAGATGGGGAGATAAGCTGTTAATGCTAGTGGGGGAACATTACTGCATAAGAATACAATGATGATATTTTTTTCCCACTTCCACTCTTTTTTCCTTATTTAAAATGTTCCCTTGAGCATTACCTGATAGACTTGACTTCTGCATCAGGTCATTGTTTTGGTTGGACAGGCTGAGATCTTTTCCTTATTTTAGCTATTGCTAAAATTTTTTTCCTTCTTTTTAAAGTATCTCAAGATACAGGCTGATCAAGACACACATGTTGCAATCTGATAGAAAGAAGCTTTTATATCCTAAGAAGTAAACCCTTGTTCCAGATTACAGGGATATGTATTACCTAGTGATATTAATACTTAAGTAAGAGAAAACAATGTAATGAAAATTTTCCCCCTTTTTTTGCTGAAACTCTTGCTTAACTAGCAGCTCTTGTACTCCATACAAGAATGTGTGCTGAGGCTGTCCAAATAATGTTTGTGTTATGTAAATTGCAGACAAGAATGATACTTGGACAGTCTCACCAGAGCCATCCTTTGGGATTGTCATGGAGGAATTCAGAAGAAACTCACCTGCAGTTACCCTGGAGGTGCCCAAGTTTCCCAACCAAGCAGTGGGAGAGCAGGGAGCAGGGCTCTTGTCTTCCTTGTATTCAAAGGTGAGGGGAATGGAATCAGACTCCATGATCAGTTCTTGGCATGTGCACCTCTGTTCTTGAGTCTGCTGGTTGTCCCTCAGCTCTGCAGAAGGAGGATGTTCTCAAAGACAGTGGGAGCTTCTGCCCTGGCATCAACAGAGGGATCAATGCCCTCGTGAAACTGGACCTTCCCAAGGAGCCCCTCCATGGCATCAGGGATGCTTGTCCACACACAGGACATCTTAGTGGGTCTGTCACACCACACATGTATCATTTCTGTGTCAGCTCCATCCTGCTCTGCCAGGAGGGAAAGCGCTGTGCAGTCTGGAGGGTGCTAGGGGGACTTCTGGGTGGGAATTTCATTTTCTCAGGGGAGAGGGAGGGCTCTGTGATGGGAGATAATGTGTGGAGAGATGTCTGGATTGAGGAAGGATTGGTGAGAAGAGCCTGCCCCTTGGGAATAGCAAGATTGGAAGGAATCCTGCCCAAACCCTCTGTGCACAAAGGGGTGGTGGGGAAGCACCTGGTCCCAGTGGCTCTCCTGACTTGCGAAGTGATGAAGTGAGAGGCAATAGTTCTGCAAAATGGCATTGCAGAGGGGGACAGTTCAGCCTTGTCATGTTGTGGTGGGGAAGGCGAGTGTCCTACTGGGACATGTAATAGGAGAATGACTTGGTAGGACCTACAACCTCATCCTTCCCCTCTACTTACGCTTGTGTGGCCTACACTGGGGCAACAGTTCCAGTTTCAGTTTCAGCACTGCAAAAAGGTCAGTTGTTGAGAATGCAGAGGGAAACAGTACTCAGGGACCTGGGATACATTTCTGAGGAAACACTGACATATCAGCATTGTTTGGACTAATGAAAACACAGAGGCATTCAAGTAAGTACACATCAGCTGTGGGGAGCAGTGTTCTCTGTGTCCATGGAAGACAGGAAAGAAAAGCAATGGTTTAAATTGAAGTAGGAGAGCATTGCATTAGACTTCATAAAATAATTTCTATCAGTACAGAAACTGAAGGAGCAGGATAAATTGCCAGAGGGAACAGCTCAGACAAACATCTACCCAGCTGCTATCCTGCCCTGACTTCTTGAACTCTCTGCTCTTCTAGGACCTATTCAGCAGAGGGTGTTAAACGTGTGCTTGACTCAAACTGGAGTCATCGGCTTTGTCTTGGCTAGGATACAGGTGTTATAAAAAGTGTTAAAATTGATCCATATTCAGGAAAGCATTAAAACATACGAATCATTTCAGGCACGTTTAGCACCCGGTGGGTTTTGTCTTGCGTAGGAAGGAAAGGGCTGGTAACAGAATGTCTTAATTAACACATTTCAGAACTCCAGTGTGGATGCAGTCGTGTAACTTTCAACATCTCCTTGCTGGCCAAGTTGAAAGCAACGCTGCCAAAACTTCCCAACACGTCTTTAAAGCCTGACCAAGGACCAGCCCAGGGGGTTGAAGCATGTATTTGAAATGAAGCATTTGCTTAGTTTCCATACTGGCTGCAAGGGCACCAGGAGGGGGGTTTCGTGTCTGGAGTCATTGTTTATCCAGCAGGAGGACAGGCCACGGTGGATGTGAGCAGGATGCACCCATCGTTTGCCAGCAGCCCGTTGCCCTGCACACAGCTCTGCCACTGGGGCACGCAGCTCTGCCCATGGGCTGCTCTTCCTAAATCCGCACTGGCCTGGAGTTTCATGCCCAGGGCTTGTCACAGCATGTGGGGTGATTTCTGGTCTCAGCAGAGCGCAGCAGGCCTGGTGAAGTGGCAGCCCTGATGGTGATGAAAGTTTGGTGTAACATCCGTCTGAGGACGTGCAGGACTTCGCCAGCTCTGCTGGATGCTGGGTACTGAGAGCAGCTTCTGCCTGCGCCAGCACCCAGCCCCAGTAAGTTGGTTGCCTCCACTTTGTCGGCTCACATTTCTCCATTCATTACCTTGGCACTGATGTTGTTATCCAGGCAATGCCTAATGAATGATGAAATGTTAATTAATTATTATTTTCTTTTGAAAGTTTGTTTGTGTTTTTTTTTTTGTGGTAAAGGTCCTTCTCTAGATCCTGCATGGTAGGGTAGTTTCCACTTAAATTTTTGTGATTTGAAGTTAGTGGAAGAATACAAATTATATACTTTTATATTTTAAAAGACAGTCAGTTTAGAGATAGAGAGTTTAGAGGTCAGAAGACTCTGTAACATACTTGACTATCTTCATTCAAAAAGGAAATACATTTAATATATATGAACAATGTTTTCCTCCACCTGTGGAATGAATATGAGCAATTGCTTCACACAACTCACACTGGTACTTTTCCTTTCCCTGTCAGAATACGATTTGTATCAAACTATTGTTGTGTTTGTGTACCCTCTGATTTACCACTTTTCATGGCTTTTAATGCTGGTCACTGTCTTCTCTCTTGCTTCATTTAAAACCATCAGCTTTTTTTCTTACTGTAGGTTCTATGGCAGAGTTTTACAGGCACTGCTTGTATCTTTGCTGACCTCCAAGGCTCCATCGGATAGATTAATTTCCTCTAAGCATTTGTGAAACCTTATTGGTTTTTAGCAGGACTTTATCGTGACCTAAAATGTGTGTGTCCAGTCTGAAAAAATATGATTTTGTTCAAATGTCTGGTGGATTTGCTTTTTTAGGCTATTTATGGAGGTGTGAGATGGCAACCTGTGCAGCATCAGGCAGATGCTCCCAATAGTAACGCATGTATTGCAGCCTGTTTTCAGTCTAGCGATTGCCTGACACTCATGGAAAACATTTAGCTACAGCTTTCATCATCAAGAGAACCCATTTTGCAAGAGATGGATGGATGGATGGATGGATGGATGGATAGATAGACAGATAGACAGATATCAGCCAACTTCACTGCAGCGTAAGGGGGTTTCCGTGTGCGGGTGGCTTCACCTTCTGCTGTCTGATGCCAGGATGAGGACTTGAAGGATCGTGTCCTTTCGTCTCCACAAAACCACCAGGGAAGTCCCTGCTCTGTTGTCATGAGTGACAAAACCTCTGTTAAAATCAACAGGACCTGTATTTTTCCCCGTGTGTTTCCTATGACACATGCAGTCATGGAAATCAGAAATAATACTGTAAATATTGAAGTAGCCTGGTGTAAGGAAAGGCTGGAAAGACTCTGGAGATGAGTCAAAACTTCATTTTTAATCCCAGGGCTGGCTGGCAGTTGCTATTCTGTTATCAACCTTTCTTCACCCCCCAATATTTTGATTCCAAAAAAAAGAGACTAAAAACAATAATTGCTTGCTTAGCAGTGATTTCTTTATAAACACTATAAATAGATGAGTACTGCACTGCCCTACACTGAGAGTTTGAAAAGGGTATTTAGAAGGCTCCTTAAGTTAAATGAAGTATAAGATCTTTATTGGTCTGTGGGCTGTAAGCGCCTGTGGCAATCCAGGGACAAACCAAGACCAACAGAAAAAAAAAAAAGTACTCTTTGATAAATAACCTTTCCATATTAAATGCACATCAATCTGACACCAACAATTAGCTGTCAGGTGCTTGGCTTTGCTAGCAAAGGCCAATTTTCAGATTAGTGCTAATTGCAGGGCGGGCTGACACATCAGCTCAGAGCCCCGGTAGCCAACAGGCCGGGCAGGAGCGGGTTCAATAGCAGGAGCAGGGGAGGGCTCAGGCTGCCTGTCTCCAGCTTGCTGGCAGTTTGACTGTAGACTAAAGTAATGGAGCTGGCAGGGTGGAATCAATTACTGGCCAATGAAGATTTTCCCACAGGTCGAGGCTTGGGAAAAAAAGGACGTTCCTGCTGCCGAGACAGCTGGCATGGACTGTCCACTGGGAAAGGAGCCTGGAGAATGAGAAAAAGAGGGACAGTTCTCGGTGATAAACTGGTGACAGACTATAAATTATGAAAAGGGGATTTGGCAGAGGATTTAGAGCTTGCTACCTCTGCTTTTCCCTCCCCCAAGATTTTAATGCCAGCCGTGTTCACTGAGTCATTCAATTATCTTAGTTAGAAAATGAGAAGTGTTAGGAGAAAAAGCTCAGAATATATTTTTCTGAGCAGGGTGTGCGCACATGTGAGCTGAGCTTTAAAAATCTTTACACAAGCAATTTTCTCTCTAAGCAAACCATTGGGCTGAGCCCCTCAGTGCACAGCTTACTAATGCTGCTGTATCTGGTGCTTGCTCATGAGACAGCTGGATTTCTGCAGTGCTATTTCAAAGGTCACAAAACATTTTGCCTTTTTGAGCAATCCAAAATTTCTTTTCCTGCTTTTCTGTAGCAGTTCACTTCAGTCCTGAAGGAGACAGGAGCAGGGCAGGAGTGTAGCCCCTACCTCTGTGTTTTGCCGCATCTTGGCAGAAAAGCCAGTGATCTACTTCCTCTAAGAAACACTGTCCTTCACTGGCAAAAAGAGCTAGGAACAACCAGCTCTTTCTGTGTGGAAAATCAGATGTTTATGCTATAAAAATTAAAATACAACAGTTTAAGCATGCACCGAAGTGAAATCTATACATATAAGAGTGACAGAAATGCCAAGCAAAAGCTTCAGATTCTGTTCTTTCTTCTCCTTTTGAATGTATTTTCATACTAAGGTGAGGATTAAATTGCTTCTTTCTGTCTCATTTTTTTGTACTTGGGGAGGAGTTTAGTTCGAAAAGTCAGGAGGCAAAATGTGAGCACTTGTCGTTTTTTGCTGTGTAACATTTATTCTGAATAGTGTGATCAGAAAACGAAGAATCTTTGGGCTATTTTTGTAGCCTCATGGTAACTGAAAAATCTCTGTAGTGGGATGCTTGTGAGGATGATGGATTCATCTGGGTTTTATGTCGGTGTGACTGTGTCTACACCAGCGAGCCTGATATATGACGTGGGTACGTGCCTGTGTGCCTGTGTATGCACATCTATTGATGAATCTCTTTTTACATCTGTGCACTCCAAAATAAGGCATAATGAAGGTGCCTAATCACCCAACAACTGCTTAGGAAAAGTTTATGCACCTTTATTTTGCAGTGCGTGGTGCCATAGGGCAGTTTACCTGAGAGCGGGGTCACGGCCCTGCAGGGACTGCCCCTGCTGTCCCGGTCCAGGAGCTGTGTTAAGCTGTGGGTGCAATAGTTATCCTTGGCTTCTTTTGTTTTGCCTTCTGTTTTCTAAGCCAGCATGATTTGCTTGATTCATAACTCTGAGCTTTCTTTCATGGCCCTGAGGGACAGAAATCTACTTTTTAATGAAAGCTGATATTCTCGTGTAATGACTTCCATTTGGGAGCTGGGGCTTTAGGAAAAACATCCGTTATCACAAGACATTATCAAGAAACATCTCAGGAGAGTTGGCAATGTTAAGTTTAGGTTAGGTATGAAAGGCTTTCTGGGAGGTTGGTAGAAAATATGAATCTGCGGTTTACATCAAGTTTAACTAGATCTTTCTGAAACTTTTAATTGCGCTTATCAGCATGTAGATGGAAAAGAGCTTGATTGGCATGTCAGCCTGGTGGGGTCTGGAAAAAGATTTCTCTTATCTGTGCCAAGAGCTGGGAGAAAGCACAGAAAAATTCATCAGTCATATGGTTAATGCAGAGCCCCTTTCTCCTTCCCACTCCTCAATGTGGCTGATCTTTTCTCACCTTCCTGCCTTTCTCTTTTCCCCCCTGCAGACACCAGAACAACTCTCACTGCTGCCTCTAGACTACAAGAGGGGAGACAGCTACCCCGAGACACTTTTCAGTTGCTTCACCAGTTCCTGTTACCCTTCTTGGCTTCAGCTTTGGCATTTGCAACAGCTCTGCTCTGGCAGGATCTCACTGCACTCAGGCTCAGGCAACCCTGCACCATGGGCCCTGCCACCCTCACCACCACCACCACCATGGACTACAATAGTCTAACATGAGATGAAGTCCACCTGCTGCTTTTTACCTCAAGCTTCAGCTTTGGCTAATTTGGAGGAGGTTTTTAAGAATGAGGAATAAGGGGTTGCTGCTAAGGCAGATAAAAGAGAGGTGATGTTGGTGTCAAAGAAGGTGAAGGTTCCTCTCAGTCCTGCCCTGCCTTCTGTGGTCCCTCCTGGCTCTCTGTTCCCTTCCCTTGCTCTCCCAACAGCTGTACTGATATGCAGGCTGGGGCAGACATAAAGGTGTACATGGGAAGTACATGTTGCTCCCAGAAGAAAGGCCATACAGGACCTGCTGTTGTTTTCTTTGTGAAGGGTGACAGATATCCTTGAGCTCTTGTGGAAGGAAATCTGCATATGGTGACTGAAGTTAAAAAGGAAGCACAGTGATGATGCTGCTTTAGACGTGTTTCCTTGAAATTAATGTGTGTCTGGCCACGTGCTGCTGAGGATCCATTGGATGCCCAAGACACGCTGGGTTATTCCTAAACCTGATGGTGTTCTGGTCTCACTACTACTTTTCCTCTTCTCACATTTTTGGCGAGTCTGTTCTCAAAATTGTATTAGCCATATTTGATTTCCGAAATAATTTATCTGATATTTATTTTCCTGACGTAATTTATCTTATCTGACTCTGCTGACAGGTCTGGAGGCTGAGCAGTTTCTTTTCCAGGAGAGGAATATTGGGCAGTGCTCCTCATCAGTCACGGCCATGAGCCACTGTTTTGAACTGCAATTTGCTTCCTTGTGTCAGACATTTCCTGGTAGGATGCCCTGTGGGATAAGCAGCCCCAGTACTTGTTTTGGGGTTAGCCAGGCAGGTGGGAATGGTGACTCTGGTACCTGCTACAGAGGGTGCTGGCAATTAAATGCCAGCAGGATTGAGCTGTGCCATATCTTCATAAACTCAGGAACTGTCCTGTCAGCACATGCAGGTTGAAGGGGTTTTAAGTGTTTCACATGCATGTTGGCCTGGCAGCAAATGGGTTTGATTGAATGGAGCAAAAATGCACCCTCAGAGGTTTCTCTTGGCTGCACTGAGTCCTGCAGGGTACCTGCAGCTCCTCGCCAGGGCCTAATGGCAGGGTAACAATGGACTTAGCTAAATTAAGTGATGTCTTGGCTGCAGAGAACTGTAGTGAGATAAAAAGAGAAATTCAAATCTGACTGGTGTCTTGGCTATGATTTTTCATTATAATTGCTGAAAACTCCCTTCTGTTGGCTGCATCGTGTGGCCATTGCTTGTTAAGGGAGTCTCTGTGGCTTCTTCTGCTTGGTCTTGACTGTTTCGTGACTCACCTTTTAACAGATTCACCTTCCCCGTGTGACAAGTAACATTCAGAATAGGAGAGAGGCTCATTAATGGATGTGAATTGTGGCAGGCATGGCACTAAGATGTCAGGCACAAATCCTGCCATAGCCTGGTGGCTGCAAAGAAAGAAAAGCTGAGTGACAGGACAGCCTCTCCCAGTCATTTCCATGATGGAAATCTCCCATTAGAAGTATTCAAAGTGTGCTGGGAGGCAAATAGATGGGACAAAGCTGATTTTTGTATCAAACAGGCAATGCAGGGCTACTGTACAGACTGTATAATTAATTTTAATATGTAGTTCAATAAAATCACCAGGGATAGCCTTTTTTCAGCATTGATGCCTGGCTTGCCATTTGCTAACTGTCAGAAGCTTTAGTGACTCTTACTCAGCAGTGGAAGAGGCCAAATGGGCCAAAAGGGAGGTGAAAAGCTCTTCCACTGGGTAAGAGAATTACCTTCATCATTCAAAGTGCCATCTTCCAAAGTTTCTGCCTGAAAATCCCTCCCTCTTCCCAGAACAATTCTGAGCAACTCCATTTGTAGAAGGAAAGCCATTCAGAGCAGGTTTCCTGTGAGGCCTTCTCCATGTCTCCAGGATGGCTTGTAGTGATAAAAGGTAAACACGTGGTCCAGAAACCCTGTAACATGAGCTGTAGCAGATATCCATGCTCCTGGAGGCTCTTCCCATACCTTTCCTCTGCCTCTCCCAGGGAGACAGATGGAGAAATAATTTTGTCTGGTGAAAAGTCATCCAGGAGGGCTACAAAGCCTCCCATCACTTGTGTTCTCCTTCTTGTCCCCAAGCCCCTTAGTCTGGATTTGTCCACACAGACCGCTGACAGCAGCATTGGCACAGCTCTGGGCAGCTCTGCCGGGTGTCCCAGCAAACACGGCTGCTCGTGCAACAAGGCCCAGAGGATATCTCCACCCAGAGACCTGAGCTGATTCCAATCCTGGAACACTGAGGAAACAACTGAAAGCTCTCAGGCTTAGGTAAAAGGACTGGAAAAGGCTCCGAAAATGTGGAATGGCAGGAATTAAGTGTGAGCATCCTGAAGAGATCCTGTTTAAGTGCTGGCACAGCAGACCTCCCTGACAGGAACCACCCTCACCCTCCTTTCTAGACAAAAACACAAAGACAAAACCCACTCGAAGACCCCAAAACTGGTTGCTAGCACCAGTTAGTCTCCCCCTCCATAGATGTGCTCGTGCATCCCTGCTCACACCCCTTTGCAGTGATCCAAGCAGGCTTAGGTGCATATGTTGAAGCTCCCAAGATGGTGCTGGCTGCGGGGTCACCAGCACCGCCACAATCAGTGACTGGGATGGGGTCTGTGGTGGTGGAAGCAGCTCTGAGTTTCCCTAGCTCATACAGATCCTTCAAGTGGCTTTAAGAAACTTGATTTCTGACAGAGGACGTCCATGCCCAGAGCCAAAACGTGAGGCATTTTAAAGGACTTACTCAAACCCACTATGACTCATGCAAAAATAAAGCATTTATGGATATGAAAAGACCATTTATCCCCTCTCCACACAAACCCATTTTTTTATCCTTTCCACATTGTAAGATCTTTGGGAAAGGGGACTTGTCGCTCTCAATTCAGGGGTTTATGACCATGTGGTATCTAATTTTCTCCTGAAAGGAAATAATGGAAAAGCATCCTTCCTTTTTTTTTTTCCCTCTCTGCAGCAGTTCGGGCTATAAGACAATTTAAAATTATCAGGATTTTCTCTTCATGTTTTCTAATGTAAATATATAAAATATCATGACTGGGAGGGATGAAAAATTGTCTATGAAACACTGGGTAGCTGACAGATTGTCTTCATATCCTAGATAATGGTCTCTTAACCTGTTCATCAACTCAGTGTAAAAGAATTTCAAAATATTAATAAAATATAAAGTATTCCTTAAGAGCTGCCACAACCTCCAGCACCTGCACAGATGAGATCCAAACCTCAGTCTGCTCTCTAGGGATGGCAGTGTATGTCCTTGCTCGTCAGACAGGCAGAGGGAGTGTGCTGGGGACAGCGTGCCCTTCTCTGAACGCTGATGCCACATGACTGTGCTGCTGTCAAGCACTCTCTGAAGGACTGTATTCAAGATTTATTTTTCCTCCTTCAAATATCTTTTTTTAAGTCACTGCTGCTTATTTGTACAGCTTTCCCAGAGTCCTCTTTCCCCAGCTTGTTTATAGTTGGAAGGCTTTCTGCTTATTGTTCATCCTAACCACTTGCATCTTTACTTAGCTACACTGAACCTACTGCCCTTACCCCTGTCTCCACTTCCTACAACTGATTTTACTTTCTTTATGGATCTCTTTATGTGTTTAGCTTTTCTTTCTGTTCACAACATGTTTGCAGTTACCAGGATCACAGACATGCTTCCAGGATTAACTCTTACCTTGCAGAAGGATCTCTTTTCCTAAGACAGAGAAGCTGTCTCTAGCTTACCATCAGTCTTAACCTCGGAAGCAGAGGCAGATGTCCTCCAGTTTGCTCCTGGTTAAGGGCAACATTCACTGGTTTTGGCCTGTGAGGTGACCATGGTGGCATTGGTCCCTGGGAATCAAGCCTCTGTGCCTGGCCTGCCTATGACCTAAGGGCATCATAAGCTGTGTCAATTCTTTTCACCATGAACCCTTCCTTCTCACTTCGTCCCTCCTCTGCCTCCAGCCATTGCAGTTTGCCCGAACAGTTTTTTGAACCCATTTGTATTTTTTTTCCTAGAAGTCCTTTTGAACCACTGATACATGTTTCCACTTTTCCTTCACACTGGTGTAAAGGCTGGCAGTGTCACATTCTTGGCGTATGTAAAAACCATCTCCCGAATTTCTCTCCTCAGAAAGTCTACATAGCATCCATCCCTACATTACTTGCTTGACCACAATATTTTCCTGATCTCTATGCTTCCTTGGCTTACTTGAAGTATTTGCTTCCAATTCCAATCTTAACAATGAGCTACTGCTCCCACATTTGTTTAGTTTCACACGAGAGGCAAGCACAAGCTCTCCAGCTCCTTATATTTACAATTCCTCAGTAATTTTCCCACCTTATCTGTTTATGTCACCTGCACATTATAGGTATTTTAATGAAGACAATAATGCTAGCTCAGCATTTATTTTATATATTCAGGTAATGTGCAGTAAAGCATGTTGCCAGTCTGCATTCTCCAGTACAACCTATTTTCATTCTCTGCCAATTGCTAATTGGGTAGCACTTGCCCTAGCACTACTATTTTCATTCCTTACAAATATCTAAGTTGCTAACCACATTGCTTTTCTGTAGTAGCAGGTAATTTATTTTTCTCCATGGAGATAAACACTTAGCACTCTTATTCATGCTGTTTCATCATTTAAAAATACTAATTATCTCAGAAATCCTGAAGTTTTTGTCTGATTCCTCATCCTCCCCAAGTTCTTTATGAAATCCTCTAAATATAAAAACTCATTTTAGACTTTTAAAAAAGGAAGAATGTTTACATGTCTCTGGTGAGGATTACTTACTAAGATTATCTTGCAGAATGAAATCATGTCGTATGTATTTATATTCTCTCTTTCTTCAGAAAGTGTTTTTGAATCTTATAATGGCCATAATAAGTAGGAGAAGGAGCTCATATGTCACTGAAATGTATAACCCTACACATAAAAACATGGCAGTTTTGAACATCTGATCCTCATAGGCTTCCTCTTTAATGAACAGAGAGGTAAAATGAACACACAAAATTACCCTGCTGTCAGTATCTCACTAGTTTCCAAAGAAGGTGATCTGAGCACCAGATGTACCCAAGGAACTTGTATCATTCTGCCAGGTTAAAACACAAGGAGTTGTAACATTGTGATGTCATCTTTGTCTATCTGGACAGCACAGACAGCCTGAGTTCTACGACTCATATGATATTTGTGCAAAGAAGGGAAAATTATCTATAAAAAGAAGGAAAGGAGAAAAGGTGCTTCCACAAATCCTGCCATATGTATCATTGGGTCAGTTAATTCCTGTCTGCACTCTGAGACAGAGCTGTATCTCAGCCTTAAAAAAGGAAAAAATTACAGTCTGTTTTGCAGATTTGGTTATTTTCTGTTAAGTCAGCTTCTGTACCCCTTTTGCCAGCAGAGCTTTCTGACTCATGCTGCCTGCTAACTTTGACTCAAGCCTGGCTTGGCACTCTCTAAAACCAGCGAGTGTCTCCAGTGACTTCTGGGGACATTGGTTCCATCCTGGATTCCTCACCCTCACCACAGAAACATGCTACAGAGCATCATGACTCTATTTAATTTTTTTTCCCTAGAATTAAGTTTTTGTTGTTCGGGTTGGTTTTTTTTTCCCATGACTGAAGGAAACCCCAGCTCAAAGTGGCTTGCGGGACAGTGTCAAAGGGAACATGCTGTATTTTCTTCTTTCTGTTCTTTGGAGTAAAATATTCTCAGGCGCTCTTGGATGGCCTTCCTTTTCACTGCAACCCTGAATGAGGTTGTTGGGCAGCGTCAGCTCTGCTCTGTTGTGCTCTGCTCCGCAGTCCCACGAGTACCCAGTGGAGTGACTGATAGTGCAGCCTCTCCTTATGTGCACAGACCCTTTGAAGTCACTTCAAAGGGGTTGTTTGCAAAGGGGCTGCAGGTACAAGGCGGTTAAATATGGCCAATACCGTCTCGACTGTTTAACGATTCAAACATTATTTCTTATGAGCAAACAGAGGCATTTTTTTATATTGTTGACACTGATCCTCTAGCTTAGCAAAAGGCACTCGTGCAACATTTTCGGCCTCAATTTATCATCTGCCCTAGGCATTCGTTGCACTTTGCTCATCATTAGGGAAGAAATAAAAGCCATTCGCTAATCCCCAAACCACTTTGTTCCTCTATGGCCCTTCAAAGAGCAGGGCCCCTAAATGGTGATTAAGGACTCTGGAGACCTTTCTCAAGAGAGATTCCTTTGCGTCTCCATATCAGGTAGAAGAAATCGAATTCTCAGGATGGGCAGTTTTTTTAATTAATACCATGGGACTGAAAATAAAATAAAATAATATAATTATATGGGGCTTTTAACCTTTTTATAGGCTTTTAATGTTACCTTTAAATAAAACCAACTCTCTCTTCTCAGTTTGTGGATTTAGGGTGATGGAGCTAATTTGCAGGCTGAGGCAGAGATGGCGAGGGTAGGAAGTTAGGCTAAACTCTCCCTGGCCTCCCACTGAAGAAGCAAGAAGCCTTGTACCTTCTTGCCCTTGGCCCTGAGATGTTGTCTGCCCAAAGGCAGAGGAACTTCAACTCCTCCAGCAACGCACGAATAGGAGAGGCTGGAATTTGGTCTGAGCCCCAGCCCCCCAGCATCTGCCAGAGACAGGGCTTTGAGGCGAGTACGCTGCATCTCTGGGAGCAGCTGCCCATGTGTGGAGCATCCTCTCCCCAGCCCTGGGTGTTTGCTGATGGACACGAACCCTCAGCACCAGCAGTGGTGGCAAACACTTGATTTTCTGCCCCCTTGGTGCAAGCTGAATTTTCTCATGTATGTGTAAATTGTGGGGAAAAAAACCCAACATCTGTGGTCATTTGCATGGGTGTGAGTTAGGGGCTGGGTAGGAGTTCAGCAGAAAATACCCACCCCAAAAGTGGGAAAATTTAGAGGCCTCCTTTCTATTTTATGACATGTCTGTGTTTTATCTGTGTGTTTTTTCTTCTTGTTGGGAGCCCTTTTCTGTAAGCATGTGCCTGATGAATACTGATTTGAGACATGACCTCTAATTAGAAGATCTCTCTCTTTCCCTCCCAGGCTGGATGGTCACATTTCTTATTTCCCTTTGAGCACAGCAAAGCTTTTTTTAGTTCTAATGCAGTTGTTAGAGGCTTGGGGACACAGGTGCATGCGTGGGAGAGTGGAGGCACAGCCACAAGTTGGAACACTCTTTGTGATGCTGTTAGAGAACTTCCCCCTTTTACCTCCATCTCCAACCAGAGAAAATGCAGGATTTCAGAAGAACCCCTGCATGACAAAAATGAAATATGTTCCACCTCTTACAGCTGGCTTCAAAAGCTCAGCGAGATAGAAAATTGTGATGAGTCAGTAATATCCATGAAAGGGAAATAATTGTCATGGTTGTCCTTACAGTAGTGTTTCTAGGGCTGCTTTGTTGTGAGCCTCCATTTTAGGAGAACAGTGGGAAAGGCACTTTTGAAAAAATGCCCTCCTGGTATCAGTGACACTCTTGTTTAAAAAAAATCATGAAGTCACCTCAGAAGTAAAGGCAATGGTATTGGAGTTGTAAAGGGGCTGTAGAGCTGCCTCCACTTCCATCGGGCAGTGCAGGAGCCCTCAAGAAACGACTCCCGGGATCTTCTAGAAATTGGTGCTGTTGGTGCCTGGGAGAAGAGGAAGAGGGCAGTTCTGCAGCAGCAACTGAGCTTTAAAGCTTAGCTGTTATCTGTAGTGAATATCACGGTGCTTTGCCAACCTTCTCCAAGGAAGACTGGTTTATGCATTTTGTACAAACCGCTGGCCGAGCTACTAAGCTGTATTCTCCTCTCAGTTCAGGCCCTGTAGTGTAAATCTGGAGTAAGCGGGTGTGAGCCAGTGGAGGCTCAGCAGCCCCAACTGAGCAGAATTTGTCCCTTTGGTTTTTCTCACTCCTGGCAGATTCATCTGTCATTGGGAAGAAGCAGAAACTTATAATTACCAGCGAAACAGGAAGGGAAGAGCAGAGTTCAAAGCTGTCTGCCAAAAGAAAGCGATCCCGACCGAGTCTCCCATGATTGTGTCTGGGATGACAATCGCAGCCCAGCACTTCCAAGGACAGCTTATTGTTGTGCCGTGCTCCCGTCCTCAGCCGCCGCTATTGTCCGCTTGCCTTGCCTCGCTTGTTGAGCTGTAAGTTGCCAACCCAAAATTAGGACTCTTCAGAGGCTAAAGGTCAACTGGCAGCTTTGTGATCTTTCTGAGGATGTGAGTTATAATGAGATCACAGAAAAGTTTTCAAACGATGAGCAATGCAGTGGCCAAAGGGGCTGGCTTAGTGATAAGGAATGGAGCAAAACTGGGGGGCTGATCCATTCCTCTGGGTAAATTTCTGTACAAGCGCCAGTCTCATTTCGTCCGTATAAAACAAGCCCGGTTTAACCTATTTAAAATGGGGTTAAAAGGGGTCATAAATCTCTACAGGAGCTGAGGATCCGCAGAAAACTCGATCTGATCTCTTTTACATCTGTTTCAGGTTCTCAGCCTTATCTGCCTCAGCTGCCTTTGCTCTTTGTGGCCGCACACAAATGCCATTAAACAAAAGTCCTTTTGCCGGGGCTGAGTGGCAGGTATAGGGTGACCGTGCTGCGGGGGCAGCGGAGGCGGCGGGGGGGAGCGGTTGCCGCCGACAGCCCCCGNTGCCGCCCCGCCGCTGCCGCGCCCGGCGGCACAGGGGAGCCACGAAACTCCAGGGAAGAGGGGAGAGGCCGGGATGAGAAAGGCAGGATGGCAGCCCCGCAGCTGGAGCGGCCAGGCTCCAGAGGGGATTTTGCTGGCTTTAACCGATACTTTTGAAGATTTGCAGGTTTATAGCGTTTCACTGCCACTGTGGGGAAGAATCTTAAGACCACCGTCCCCCTCAGATACCAACCGCCCCCTAATCCTTTTGATTGGCCATACACTCCCCTGGCATCCCACGAACCT
>VZTF01004030.1:1544517-1565253 GCA_013397755.1 Cnemophilus loriae
GCATTAGTGCCTCCGAGCCGAGGGCCGGGGCGGGGGAGCCTGGAAAAGTGAAACATTTTAAGCTCTATTAGAAAGGGCAAAAAGTCAGCGGGCTTTGAAATGAACGCGCTCAGCAGGAGCGGTGGAAGCATTTCCAGGAGACAGCGGGAAGGCATTTGTTTTCTTGGCTGGCACCAAAGCGCCGGCTCGCCCTGCCGCGCACAGTCCGTGGTCTTCTGTGGGGCCATCGCACCTCGGCATCGACAGACACCCCTCTGCCCCCCGCCCCTCCTCGCCAGCCAGGCACCCTCCCATCGCCCGCAAGAGGAACCCTCTGGGGTGACTTCGCTCTGCTGGGGAAGAAAGAGCCTCCTTGCCCCCCNCCGAGGGCTGGGTGAGCAGGGGTCAAAAAATGATCATAAAGGCTCCTGTCCACAGACTAGATTTAAAAAAGAAAAATATTTAATTGTTATTTTTATTATGCAACCAACTTTTCAGGACAGTATTTTTATTTTATTTTCCAATGTCTCCTGTTTTGCATAATTGCTTCTCTGCCCAGCTCTACTAGCAAACATTGTCCAGTCCTTTTCTAATTTCTCAGCCTCCGGGCTAATTCTCACAAATAAAACTCAGGCCAAAGGGTGAGACAATGCCTGACATAGGAGCTGGGGCTCCACAGACTCCACAGATCCAGAGGGCAGCTTGCCCTCAGCTACAGGGCAGGATCTGACCTACATTTTACTGCACTTGAAGTCTCAGAGACTTACTGTGAGGCTGATCTGTGCAGCTTGGCCGAAAACCAGAGCAACTGGCAGCAAGCAGGGAGAGGCTTTGGCCAAGCCCATGAAGTTGTCCAGAGCTGGGAAAGACGTACAGGTATGCTATGAGTTGTAACGAGGTCCCTGCAATATAAAAAACAGAGACATTTCTCTCCTGCTTTTCCCAGGCATTTATAGACTGGACCAGAGGCCTACCCTCTCCACTGGTAAAATTTTCCCAGTAAAGGCAGACCCCTGGCACTGTCACGCTTTGTTACAGTGAGCTGCAGACTGAAACAAGCAGTGAATGACTTGTGCTCAGCATGAAGGGTACACAAAGGCCACTGCACATCCTCTGCCTGCAATCAACCAGAGGGAAACTTCCCTGGCTTCAGGTCATTTCACAATTACAGACAT
Source organism: Cnemophilus loriae (assembly GCA_013397755.1). Lineage (NCBI taxonomy): Eukaryota > Metazoa > Chordata > Aves > Passeriformes > Corvidae > Cnemophilus > Cnemophilus loriae. The sequence goes on from VZTF01004030.1 coordinate 1,545,672, forward strand.
CACAGCTGGTAGAAAATCAGTCCTTAATTTCCACTTCTCTGTCAGACCCAGGTCCTCAAAGAACCAAAACCATTCAAACTCAGCCAGGTTGGCTGGCCTGGCCTGGATAAGTAATTCCCACAGCTATAGTGGCAGAATTGCTGAGGTGTGTGGGATGGAGGGATGATGAACACTTTGAACGGCGACTGCTTCAGGTGTATCAGCTGCAGCCAGACCAGCCCCGGGGACCTGGTTCACAGCAGGGTGTCCTTTGGCACCAGGATTCCAGGCTGGCTGGCTGGGCTTGGCCAGTCTTCCATTATTAACCAGGCTGTCTGGTTGCTGTCCAGCATGGTTTTAGTCCAGTCTCTGAAATGCAGAAGGGATAAGGCCACTCTCTTTCAAGGGGAAAGAAAGTTCAGCTGTGTGTATGTAAGCTGTGTTGTGGCACTCGGCCTCATGAGCCCTGGTCTGTTTATTTAAGGGTATAGACATAGTTCAGAGAGAGTAAGCTTAGAGCTTTACAACGGGGGTTTGCTACTCCCAGTTCACAGACAACCTGCCACCTGACAGGCTCTGACACTGCTTTGGTTCACAGGAAATTAAATCTCAAGACAGAGCCTGGCTGACCCTGCGAGGAAAATGCCGTCTCCAGTGCATCTTTTTCTCAGTCCTCTTGTTCACAGGCCAGCCAAGGTCAGGGAAAGACACATGAAGATGGACAGATCTTTATGTCTCCTTCTGTAAGAGACGTCTGTTACCCAATGTAAGGGAATCTTTGAGCCCTGACTGCTCACAAGCCTCATCCCCACAGAGTTTCTTACTACCTATCCAGAGTTCCTTACAGTGCTGTTTGCTACAGTGTTTATGGAGGGAGACACACTCAACGTCATGGCTGTTTATAGTTTGTTCACTTTGGTAAAGAGTGTAAGGATTGTTCCAGAAGCTGTTGGAAGACAGCAGACCCCAGATTCATGTCATTTTGGTATTCACACTCCATTACACTTACGAGACTTGGAAAGATGTGTGGGGTAGTGTCCCCCATTTTTCTGCCTTTAATCTGCAGTAGCTGCCGTGGGCTCAGCTGTGCTCTTACTGACCAAATCACTGCTTGATCTTGTCATTTTTCCAGGCCTACCCTTGCTGGAGGAGATCAACCCAGCTTTCTGGTGAAGCTTCGATAACCTGTGGGAGAGCACTGGGGAGCAGGTGCCCCACTCTTTGGCCCACAGCCAGGCCTCCTCCAGCTAGCGCTAACTGTGTGAAGAGGTTTCTTCTTGCACGTACACAGTTTCTTGTTGCAGTCTCCCAGCTCAGCCTTGGACTCCCAGGAGTGAAGGCATTCACTTCAACATGACCCTATAGGACTAGAAAATCTTTTTCAGTTACTCAAAAGCCTTGATTGGAAGGAGAGGAGGTGCTTCTCCAGCTTTTTGACTGATCTGGGGTTTGTCTCAGCTCACTTGCTGAACAAGTCACTGGTTCTGGTCCCTGCTACTGTCACCCAGGGGTAACCCTATACTGGTGATCAGTGCACCCCTGTGAAGGGATTGCAGGACAGAGAAGGATTGCTTCCACCTCCTTGCAGATGCTGCTAAGCAGTTTGTTGCCCTGAAAAAGAAAGTAATTCTTTAGAAGAATCTGCTAGTTGGCAGCAGATTATTGCAGCAGACATTTTGTTGTACAAAATGTACAAAACAACAAAGACTATGAAAAAACAGAGGCTTTTACACTGAGCAAGTTTTATAGTCTGAAAACTCTTCATGGCTTTATGAGCCTTCTTCATGGCCTTTATGAGAGGCCATTGAACAAGGTGGGAAATCAGAGCTACAGATACATTTGAGCCTCAGACATCTTGACAGGTCTTGGCCTTTGGGTGAGGAGGTGCTGATGCAGCATGGCAGGGCAGGAGACAACCCAGGGTCCATTTGCAGTTCTGCAGAGGATGATCAAGGCTTACAGCACAAATATCTCACCTTTGAAATTGCAGTGCTATCAGGACTGAATCAGTGTAAATCCAGAAAATCTGGCCATCAGAAGCTTTCTGTGGAGCCTTTGTGTAACAGCAAACAACAATTCCTCAAAGCAGAACTCTTTCCCAAATGGGATTTTGGAGAGAGAAGTGCTTCAGTTTATTTGAAGTTTGAAATGTATATGCTGTGTCAAAGTCACTGAAACACAATTTAATTTTGATGTTTTAATTAATTTACTCTAAAACATAATTAAAATAAAATTGCTGTTAAATAAACTTTTGTGAACTTTTCCTAGATTATGAACTTGCCAACATGTCTGCAAATTCAGTTTGGAGTCTGCTTAGTGTCAGGAGTCCTCTAACACTTTTAACTTCAGAGAAGATGCACCCAGTTGGAATATCAAGAACTAGCATAATGTTGTCCTTCAGATAAGTTGAATTTATTGTGTCTGGATGAGATCCTGGCTCTTCATTTACCTGGAACAGGTAGATTTTCTCCTTGTTTACTGCCTGCTTGCAATATAATTTCTCTTTTCATTCTCACGACATGTTAAGCATCAACAATTGCATTTTGTGTTGGGGCTGCTCCAGCTTTCATGAGAGGTGCAGCAGTTCAGCTAGGGAACAATCCACAGCTGACTTCTCTGCAGGACTCTCGTATCTCACATAACCACTGATCCCTTTCTGAGCTGAAAGCAAACCTCCGTGTGAAACACATTGATACGGCCACCTCAGCACACCCCTTTCTTTTCTTTTTTTTTTTTTTCAACCTGAATTCCTGCTGGCTCCCAATGCAAATCGTTTCAGTCCCGCTTCACAATAGAGCAGGAAGGCTTTCCACTGGAAAAGCATTCAGTTTTGAAAGTGCTTGTGGCGCTGGGGAAGCTCACAGGTTGCAGCCAAGCAGGGCAAGATCGCACTTCCAGGAAAGTATGACTAACCTGATTTCCACATTGACTTAGCACACAGAGTGCCCTGGTAAATATAGCACCTCAGAGGTCATCGAGATGGGGTGCTGGGGGTAGAGTTCAGTTAATTTATGGCCAGGCAGTGCAAATCAGGGGATTCTGCCCTTTGATGTCAACTCTGTTACTGGCACCATCTCAGTGGGTAAGTGAGATTGGTGAGTGCACATTATAAGGTTTCAGAGCAGGATGCTGTTTCCTGGATGGGCAGAAATGGGATGGTGTGCCTGTCAGAGCTGGTGGGCTGCTGATGGAGGAAAGTGTGTGGTGGGGAGGAGGTTACCAATGAAACAGCTTATCAAGGGTGGTGAGGCACCGGAACAGGTTGTCCAGAGAAGTTGTGGATGCCCCATCCCTGGAAATGTTCAAGGCCAGATTGGATGGAGATTTGAGAAACCTGGTCTAGTGAAAAGGTCCCTGTCCATGGCAGTGAGGCTGAAACTAAATGGTCTTTAAGGTCTCTTCCAACCCAAATCATTCTGTGATTCCATGATTCTGTGATTCTATGACATCTGCAATTGCACACTCCATGAGCTGTTTAACCCCCCTTTGACCTCCAAAGACTGTTTACAGAGTAGCTGCAGCTGTGGGCCAGCTCTTCTGCTGCTGGCAACAACACAATGGCCTGTGGTCCTCAGCACCTATTTGCCTACACGTTGTTCAGGGTGTTGCCTGGCCACAGAAGATAAATGTCCCTCTTCTGTCTGCACATGCCACCCAAACAAGGGGTCATGTTTTGGATGCAGAATTAGGACCCTGAGGGACCTGAAAAAGAAGCTCTTGCCCTAACCTACTTAAAGCTCCTTTGAGCAGTCTCAGACAGATGCCTTCTCTTTCACTGCCTCTTTCCTCCTAACAATCTGCCTGGTACTTCTTTCAAAAACAGTTTCCTTGTATGAAAGCTAGTAATGAAATGTCTCAGTATTTTCAGATAAAACAGTAATAGTTCTCTTTAAAACATAACGGTGTATGCAGAATGCACAGCTGGGCAACGCCTTGGCACTGCCTCTCCTTGGTGAGCCTACCCAGCATCTCCATAGCATCTCTGCTGGTGATGAATAAGGACACGTCTGCCATGTGCCAAAAGATGCCTGGTGCACCACCAAGCATCCATGGGAGCTCTCGTTCAGTGACTGCGGTGCGTAACATGGCAGATACTGCATCACTGTCGTGTTCACTTAGTTGTAGATTTAATTAAAAGAGGACAGATTTACAGGAACATCGAAAGCGTTATAAGAAAAATTTCCGCACTTGTGAATTTTGATTCCTTTCAAAGAGAAGACTACACGAATTTCTACCTTAAAGTGTTCTGTACACCTAAAAGAAACAAACAGCAGCCTTGTTTGTTTACCATGTCCGAAGTCCACTGGAAACTGGAGAGTGTCCCACTGAAAATACCAAAGAAGAAGAAATCTTGTGTAACAGGTGAAGCAACAGAAGTGCAATCTACTGATTAGGGCAGGTTCAGAACTGCCAGGAGGTGTTTCTGGTAACAGTTTTTTCCCTGGCTTTACTACAGCCTTCCTGTGTGCCTGGCCAGGCACTGCAGGGCCGGACAGCATAAGCGCATCTGGGCACGCACCGGGAGCAAAGCTCCGGGACTGCAGCCAGAGCACTGGGATCAGGACTTAGCTCTTGGAGCAGCTCATGAGCTGCTCTCGCAGCCCAAGCCAAGGAGTGTGAAGCCATCACATGGCCTGGTCTGGGGCAGAGATCTGCAGAAGGGCCACCATGGGAATGTTGTTTCATGACGAAGGGGACGCAGGCATCAAGTCAGCCATGGCACCACTCCCTCTAGGCAGCCTGACTGGGGTTTGTGCAGCTGGGACAAAGCAGGATTTTGACTTATGACTTTCTGAGCCCAAATCTGGGGCAGCAGATCAGCATGTGGCCTCCTCTCCTGTATTTGTATTTCCTCCTCATGTGGTCACAGTGGAGATTACTGGACTTGGGGGACCGAGCGCCCTCATTGAAGCACACCTTAGGGGGAGGAAGGAAACGGGACTGAAAAGCAGAGGGTCATTTGTGGTCTAATCAAAGGGGCTTCACCTTCTGCTCTCATCACCCTCTGGCTGAATTTCCTCTCCATGGGAAGGATAAGTGAGGTGAGTGAGGGAGGGACATGGACTCAGAGGCAGTGGCCACTATTTATACCCATTACACATTAAAGGTGACCGCTCTGGGCTGTCCATGTCCTCCTCACTGGCCGCCTCACCAGGCTCAGATAACAAACAGCCCTGGCTGCACTGCAGATCTGTCGCGGGGATTATCTGCTCGTTTGAAGTGATATTTAGCTGGTCTCAATCAGAAATCTGACCGCATCAGGTTCGCATTAGCTTGTGCGGAGGTAGTAGTTTCACACGCTGACATGGTAGCAATTAAGTGAGTCGTTACTGGTTCTTACCCCAGGGTACAACTTTGTTTTGTTCCTTGCAGATTAGCGAGGCTGCACGAGTTTCCACATAGTTTTCTTTCCTGTAGACCCTGGCTATTTCATGTTGAACCCTCTGGGACCATTTATTAGACCACACAAACAGTAATTATTTCCCAAAGAGGTCGACGGCGTTCCAGACCTCTTGCACGGCCAGTTATAAAAAAATATTATGAATCTTAGCAAGGGAAGGGATTTCACTAAAGTCAAAGAAGCCAAAGAAACTACACAAATGCAGGGAATGAAATAATTTTGAATGGCAGGAACAGAAATAAATGTCTCTTCCAAAATGCATCGTTATGCCTTTCTTGATGTGGGAGGTGAGAGTGAAGGAGAGCACCTCCTGGGTCCCCCTTCATTTCCTCCCTCAGCTTCTTGCCTTGGACAAAGCCACAAACCTCATCTCCTCTTCATGTTAAACCTTCCTGAGGGACCCAATTACAGCCTGGTTGCTGCTCACATCAGCCCACTGGGAGAACTCATGTTTATTTTACGACTGAAGCTGAAGGCCTGACATGAGGGAAGGGGTTGGACGTGTCCCACCCTTGGAAACAGCACTTACTATGAAAGGAAGAGGTTCACATGAAAAAAAACCTGAGATGCATAGAAGTTACAGCAAATCAAGACATACACACACACACAAGCAACCATCTGAGCCGAAACTCTGCCTCTAACTACTATGAGAGCAAATGCTTTCACAAGACGAACTGCTTTCAGATAAACTTTTAGTATGTGACAGTTTTTCATCTTGGGGACCCCATGCCTCTGTGTGGCAGCTGAACAACCCTATGTCTTGTGGATGCCATATGAAATGACTGCTGTCCATTACTTTCTAGAGTTCCCTCCTACAATATTCTGAGGCAGTCATGCAGGAGGAGTATCTTATTCCAAGGCCGTTGTGTTTCTCTTGGCATTTGCATGAGTCAGGACTGAATTATTTTCATGTGAATTGAGGGACAAAATTCACATCTATTTACTTCAAATGTGTAAAATTCCATAGCCAAAATTTCTTCAATCTTCTAAATCAAACCACAGAAATACAAGAAGAAGAAAAATTAATAAAATAGCAATTTGCTGCCTGGCCAAAGGCAATAGATGGTCATGTTACCCCAATATCATCTTGTTAACATCCACTAACTTAATGCCATTAAGTCAATTCACATCAGGCCGACATTTATTGGTCTCAAATATATACAGAGTCACTTACTGCAAGTGACCTAAGCTACCATTGCTTTTGGATGACTTGGGCAACTCCTCTATGCTGAGTGTCCTGAAAGGTCTCTGAAGAGCTGTCATTGCTCGTGCACAGGACTGGCCCCAGCAAAGCTTCTAGACGGGAACCTACCAGCATTGGATGCTTGGCATTGCCACAAGCACAGCTCAGCAGAGGGAGCAGGCAGGCGCAGGAAAGCCAGTACGAGTGTTCTCAGCTCTGATGCCTACACTTTGGAGGGCTACAACATACAAACACAGCTAACACATGAAGCAAGGAGGCTGGTGTTTCTAACAAGCTCAGCTCGGATCTTCGCAGCAATTGTCACAGCAGCTGTTAAGTCTGTAGATCTTTTGAAAGGCAAACATTATAGTTGTGTGTTTGTATGATGGCTAATCCAGCTGTAAGCCACCAGCTGAGGATTTTCCTGAGAGAGCGAATGGCCTGCTGCACAGACCTGACTCCTGTCACGTTTTTTAGCTTGGGAAGTGACCCCCCTGCCGCTCGTGCCTCCCAAAGCAGCTGGCAAGTGAGAAGCAGTTCAGTGCCATGAAGCTTTCCTTTACTGGTACATACTCTTGACAGGCAGTCTTCAGCACCACTTGGCAGAGGTGTCTGTGTCAAGGCTGGATTCTCACAGACCCGATTCTGTCTCTATCAACATCTGGAGGGTGCTGAGCTCTAGGTCAGGAAGGTCTCAGCTTCAGCAGCTGCAAACTATACCTGGCCAGGAGTCAGTCCATGGGCTTCTAAGCTGAGAAAGTGTATTTTAGCTGGCCTGCATCAAACTGGTCCTCTACTAGCAGCAATGTGGTGGTATGAGAGAGGCCTCTGGGAAACCAGCCACAGTCCTTGGTAGACTTGTCCTGCTTCTTCACAGCAGGGATTACCTGTTAGTACTTCCTGCACACTGTTACACCTAGGCTCTGTGCTGGGGAGCACTCCTCCTCTTCCAGATCCACGGAATCCTGAGGACTGTTTGTCTGTCTCTGTAATTAATAGGACTATCTCTGACATTAGCAGGAAAATGGCTATTTTTATATTCTTGTACCACTTAAACTAGGAAAGCACCGTTGTATCAAGGAACACAGTGTGTGTGCATGTGCCAAGAGATTTCATGGATAACATAGCAGTTATGGATTTAATGCCCTCCTCCACGGTTTCACCAACAGAGTGAAAAGCAACATAGAGCATTTTCTGTGTTAGTGGCCTCAAATCTAAACAGAGTCCTTGTCTTCCTCTTGGTTTAAGTTTAGATGCTGTGTTTCTTTGCAGAGGCACAAGTGACAAAGACTCCAATAAGCACAATTTCAATGGCTTTCTAAACTTATCCCATGACAGAGCAGGCATGTTGTATTTTGTAGGGCTTACAGAGTATTAAGACAAAATCAACTGACAGTTCAAAGGAGGCTGGGAACAGAAATTCTTGTTCCATGTTATACTATTCCTGATGGCAGCTACCACTTACATTTCTTGATGTTTACTTTTCCAGAGGTCAAGAACCAGTGTCTGCAGGAAGGATGTCCCTGGGAGTTTCAATATTCTGACTGTGTGGTTCCTTCCACAAAAGCTTCTGTCTTTTACTGGTCCAAGGTAGTTACTGTCTTTCCATATTTTCTTTCCTTCACTGCATCTTAAATTATGTATATATGTATATATGTTTCCCATTAGCCAAAGCCCCCCCTCCCTACTACTTATGAGAAAATGTAGCAATGATGATATCAACTTCCAGTTTTGAGCCACAAGATTGATATTCCTCCAAAGTAAATACTGGCCTTGGCGGTGCCACAGTCAATATTTACTTTGAGTAAAATAAATCTTGCTGACAACCAAAACCTGAAGTCAATATTGGCTTGCCGTAATCCAGCTGGTATAAAGTAATCAGTTTCCTTTATAATACCTGAATGCTTTATGCAAATATTTTCAAGTTAAAGGTGGACTCTACATTCCTGTAGTTGTAAATGCAGTACTGAAACCATCCCCCTGTTTTCAGTCATCACAAACCTGAGAACGCTCCAAGAGAGAGTATGAAAGCTCTCCTATCTCAGAAACAATCTCTGAGTGACTGATTAACTATCTCTTCTGTGTACTTACTCTGAGGCCCAATATTTCAGTGTCTAAGAGTCTTCCAAATCCTTAAGAGAGGCAAAGTTTGAAAAAAAAAAGGGAGTACCTTTTACTAGAGCAGGCAATATACTGAGAAAGTGGATGAACTGGATACACAAAGCTTAGATCTAAAGATATGGACTCTTCCAGAAAACCCTGCATCTTGTTTATTTAGACCATCACGTCTACAACAATATCATTGCTGCTGCTACCTCTAAGGATTGAAATAATGTCTTCCTTCTAATCCACAGGGAAACCTTTCAGTACTCAAAATAGGCACTTTTTAAATGGAGTTCCTTTGGCAACCAAGTTTCAGCAACCATCTCATTTATCTGCTTTGCTGATTATGTATTTATTGATCAGATACTCCAGACTCAATTATGTTGAAGCCTGTTGGCTACCACCCACCACCTTCGACAAATGGCAGATTCAAACTAATGGAGGTCCTACAGGTTTTATGCAAACCTGGTGAAGAAAAGGGGCCTAGATTGGTTGTCCTCCATTGGCCATACCAGAGGATTTCATCTGGGTAGCCAGTATGCCCAAGCCCTCTGCCCACTGCAGCATCTTCTGCTTCCTGGTTACATGCCAGCCTGTGGGTGCAGGCAGCAGCACCATGGAGCAAACTGGCAGGTACAGATTCTGGGCCAGAATCAGGATGCAGAGCATTACTTCATAGAAAACAAGGTCTGATTAATTCTGCTGACCATGGAAAAGCAGCATTTTAAGAATTTTTGTGTGTAACCAAGTACATTGTACCAGTATACACAAAAAAAGAAAGTTGAAACGAGGTCGTTCATTTAATTTGTAGTTCCAGAAGGGGTGGGCATCTTCACAGAACATTTTGCAATTACTGTGGCCAATGCATCCAGAAGCCCCTCTTTTAGCTGGAGCTCTGTTCCATTGAAGTTACTGTTGTAGGCTACTGTGGCCACGAAGTCTGAGTGAAGCTCCCTCAGGCTCATATAGGCTTTGCATATCAGGACACAAATCATGAGCCACTTTCCATATTCAGTGAGAAAACAGGAAAAAGAACAGAGAACTTTTGAATGACTCACTGATGGGCTGGGTTTTTTTGTTCTAGTTGGAGCTTTTAAATTTCTAATTATAAATAAAGAGTTGCAAGAACTAAAAAATAATTAACTAGATTTAGTTCTGAAGAAGCCTTGTAATTGTTACAGTGCACAGTGTTGCTTTGCTAGATTATTTTTCTTTTGGTTCAGGTTACTTGTGCAAAGATGTTGGTGGTCCTCACAATAGTCTTAAAAGATATCTGAACAGAGCACTCACCACTCCCTGCAGTGACATTCTGCCTGATTAGCAATCTCTCTGGGAGGTCAGTGGCTGGAGCAGTTTGTGAGTTGCATTATAAAATAAATAAATAATAAGAAATTATAATGTTTACAGTCAGTGGAAGACCACAGGTACAAAAAGCAGCAGACTCTATCAACTGTAAGTGTTATGTTAAAGCCTGGTGTCCCCCTCAATAAGAGGGGGGGAATGTAGCCATTCCCAAGGAGACTGATGCTTTCCACCAGGAAAAGGAAGATCTGACAGGACATTGCTTAGGACTATTTGCAAAGATATAAACCTGGGGCCAAGTCAGGGATTATTCAATGGAAATAATGAAGTTAATGATGCACATGTGAATGCCTTCCATATTTCTACATGGCACCTTCCTCACCGGCCACTAGTTCCCTGAATAAAGTAGGCCATGATGCAGGGTGGATTCCGCAGGTCTTTCCCTCTCTAAGCTTCTCCACATTCACTGTGGGCAAGCCTGACTTCAAGGCAGACTTTGTTTTCCAACCCGCTAGAGCACCAGCAGCGCCTGCTCATCTTCAGAGGGCTGGGTCACCAGTCACTTGGTCGCCTCTCCTTAAATTCTAGCTCCTTATCTCATTGAAAGCTAGACTGCAAATATTTTCCCAATTTACTTACCAAAGCAATTGGAGCTACTGCATGGATGTGAAGTGTTTGTGAATGGCAAAAGCACTTATGGGCAGAAAGCAGGATGTGCATGATGGTATGAGGACACCACCTCTGAAGCCTTGCACAATAACTCTGTAAAACACTTCTTTCCATGGCAGGAAAAATTACCCTGTGTTTCTCTGGGCCAGCCAGTCTGTATCTTCAATAATGAACAATATTGTCCCTTATCCTGAGCTGAAGAGGCTATCATGAGACAGGTAACCCAGAAAGGGTGTCCAGTTTCTAAAAAAAACAGGGTTGGGGGATAACATAAATGACAACATCCAAGTATTAATGTGACTCTCACAGAGATGCCCTTTAAAGCTGAGCTGACTCACAGGGAAGCATTTCACTGTTTCCGAAACACAGGACTTGTTTTCCGCACTGAAAGGACAGGAAAACCTCAAACCAAACAGACTTGAGATATTTCAATTCTCTGTAACCCAAGTGAAAGCAAAATAAAAGCGTAGAAGTATCGGAATTTCCCAGAGGATGGAAATTTTTGCCTAGCTGCAATCTTGCAATGTCAAGGCAGACTGATAGCTCTTTCTTTGGGCCTTTCCTTTAACTGTACCAGAGCTGTACAGGAAAGCACAGGCCATACTTGGACTAGGCCTGACTATGGTCATTAGCAACACACCTCTGCTTTCACAAGCTTGTGCCTGATGAAAAGAGAAGCAAACATAGATTTAGACCGTGTTGTGTTTCTGGGTGAGTGCTTGGCAGCACCCCCTTCCATGTAAGAGGTTAGGGGCTGCGTCCTCCTGAACACCCTGTGCCTTTGCTGAGCCTGACCACGATAGCACAGGCATTAGGCACTCCAGCCCACGGCTGAAATGAGAAGCAGCCCAGCATCGATGCTGCCTGCAGAGGGTCACTGGCTGCCCGAGCCCCTGCCCTGCCTGCTGCAGCTGTAGCGCCGGCCCTTGCTCACATGCTCGCAGCCCCCCACTATTTTCCTCAGCATGAGAAACTGGAGAACACGGAGTGTCACTCCAGACTAGCAGGACAAGGACTATTAATGCCAGAGGAGCATGGCCCCAGGGCTTTCTGACTGGGGGAGAAGCACAGGCTTCAGCCAAGGCTGCTGACATGACAGCAGGGGTCGGTGGGACCCTGGCAACTCCTACAGCTCCAGCTTCATCCCTGTGTGGGCTACATGCTGCCTGCATGATCTGAGGGGGTTCTAGTGTGCTCAGCATTTGAAAAGCACCAGGGCTACGGGCAGGAGGATTTAATTGGAGATCTAAAAGTTAAAAAAACCCAAAAAACACCTAAACGAAATCCAGTGTTGAGTCTAAAGCCTGATCCATGCACAGGTACTTGGTGCTGCTGTGTGACTTGGCCTTGCTGTCTGACGCCTGCACTAATAAGCAAATGCCATGACTCAGGTAATCTTCCCTCTCTCTCTCTCTGGGTCTCATTTCATTTTGCAAGCCATGGCATGAGCTAGCTTAGCCTTGCCATAAAAAAACTGACTCACTTCCTAAGGGCAGGCTAAAATAACCTGAGGATTTTTTTTAAATGCTTCTTTTACCTTCTTAGCCGCAACAGAATGACATTGGGGATTTCTGAAGATTAAAAAAAAAATAAAAAAAAAAAATCAGGTTTGTTAAACACAGATGAGGTGTTCTTTCTAGCCCAATTTTCTCTGCCTCTATGAGTTGCTGCTTTTCAGAAGAGAATCTGTGCCTCTCCGGTGTCTAGTGTTTGACAATCAGCACTTCTTCTCTCTTCCCTGAGTGGTAAAGCCGGGGGGAGGGAGAGGGCTGAAAGTAAAGCAGAGAATTGTTCAGATTGCCTAGATCCCTCCAGGAAGTGATCTTTCTGCTTTTACTCCAGACACACGCCTCCCAGCTAGCCAGCGGCTCCAACTAATTAGCACACGTGATGGGAATAGGAAACAAAGCCACAAACAATAGTAGCGTGGGAACGCAGTGTAAACTGCAATTACATAGACCCCCCCTCCTCCCCCGCCCGCCCCCCACTCTGCCCTTCTCCAAATAAATAAATAAAGGCATAAATAGATAAATAAGTGGATAAATCCGAAATAGCTGCTGACAGTACAGCAGATAAGCGTGGGAGGCAGCGCAAACCGTGCTGGGGAGGAGGTAAAGATCGGCGTTTGCAGGGCAAGCAAGAGCCAGCTATTATTTTCATTCCGTACTTCAAGTATATCGAGGCTGCTTAGTTTCCTTTTGTTCTGCGTTGGGGCACAACAGAAAAATGTGTTTGGGGAATTTCAGCACTTGCCAGGTCATGGGGGAGGTCGCTCTACTTTTGTTGGGAGAGAGGCAGAAGAAGAAAGAGGGCAATCAAATATCCTCCTTGAGACAGCTTACAAGCACATGTCTCATGCTGTCAGGGGGCTAGGCTCCAGTGTGACACTTCCAGCTTCTTGTCTTCCTGCCAAACTGAATATGTTTGGTATACGTTATATATGTGAGAAGTGGTCACCACTTCCCTGGCCGACCCCAGCTTTAAGACACAGTATAACGGAGCTATTGTGTGGCATTAAACACATTTGCTGTGGTTTAAGCATTAAGAGCGTGTGACTGTTTGCACTTGCTTCAGAGCACCGTCATTAACAGTGACTGCGGAGGTGCTCACAGAGAGCTCATCATCCTGGCATCTCAGTGCTTGCACAGTTATGTATCGAGAGCCATGTCCAGAGGTTTGGTTTGCTGACAAGTAAACACAAGGGATTTTTATCACGGCTAGAGCAGTATGAATCAAGAGAGGCCTGGGTACGCCTGGAAAGTAACTGCTATAGCTGACCTGGCATGCTGCTTTGATAGCGTCTTTTCCCATATAACTGAGATTTTCTGGAATAAATCTTTCAGATGGGGGCTGTTTTGGAAGAAAACTATTTCCCCTGGAATAGTTTTTCATTTTTAGAAGCAGCCGAAATGAAGGTTACTCAGAGAACGGTGGATCTATACAGGGTACTGGTTTTGCACTGCTGTACTGGTCAGCTCTGCTGGGTCCACAAGTCTTGACTTTTCTGAAACCGACAGGAATGCTGCAGTTTTTAAGAACTGTGAGCAAGACTGAAGTAAAGCATGTTGCAGGAAAATATCCTTAATGTCAGTGCAGGGTATTACAAATCTTTCATGGCACTTCAAAATTGGCTTGAATCTCAAAATTATGACCCCTCAATTTGGAGTCAAAATGCTCAAGTCAAATGGTAGGTACAGTATCCAACTCTGTTTTGGCAAAATCAGAGTGACACTTCTTTTCTGTGGTTTATTTTTATCCTCGTATTCCATAACGTAATGGAAGAGACAACTGATGATAGGATTTGATTTTGATATCCTCCAATACCCAAATAGTCTGACTGTCTGGAATAAGGCTTCACATTCAAACTAGTCAAGCTTAGTCATTATCTAAAGTAGGCAAATCAGGCTACTTTGCCAGGATCTCCATGACGAAACCTCAGCCAAACTCCTGACCACCTTTACAGCAATTGAAAATCCCTGGCACTTTCTTACTCTTGTCACACATACTAAACATCCCCTCACAGTTCATCTGTGTGACTGGGGCGTGTCTTCTGTAGTGGCTGCTTCCCCAGGTCTAACTTCTGCTCAGGTGGCTGGTCGCTGTGGGACAGCAGCTGTCTAGTAAAACCTAGGGCAGAAAGGTGTGAGGTGAATATGAGTTATCATCTGAGAGAAAACAGACACTCTGCTGGGAGTCAGTGCTCACCACTTCAGATATATAGTATTCACCGTTTTTACTTAACTCATCTGTGCAATGGTCATAATTGCTGGTACCTTCAAAAGTCATGGATGATTACTTTGATTTGCTTTACTCCAAACTGTATTTACTAATAGCTACAGGGCATACTCAAGTTTCATTTTTATTTTTTCACAATGAAATTCAGTTCAAAGAAACTTGTTAGGAAAAAATTATTGTTTTTATTAGCCAAAAAGCCAGCTTTCCCCTTGAAAGAGCGTACTTTTAAATAGTAGTTTTCATGGTGAAACAGAAGGTCTGGGAGTTGTTCTCTATCCTATGCCTCCTAGCAAGAATGAATAGTATACACACATTTTTCTCGAAGCGGCATCTTACTGGCAAGGAAAACTCAAAGTAGGTCTCAGACTGTAAACTCTTTGGAGCAGGGACTTCCATGTATCACTGTGTAATACAAAGCATGGTTTGAACACTGCTTTTAAAACACTGAAGTTGTAGAATTGCACAGGAAAACAGCTAGTCGGGCTGTTCCTTGATGGACTGCGAAGATTTCAACAGCATGAAACCAGAGCAAGTTTCTGTATGATTATTCCTCAGTCAAGTTAAGAGAAGCACTGTAGGAACAGAACAAAACTATCTTGGCAAACTACAGAGAGCTTGGTTTAAAAAAGGTCAGCAAAAGGAAAACCTGGTTTTACCCTGTGATATTTGGTGCAAACTGTACTGTGATGCTAAGGAGTGATCACTGGTATACGCAAACTGCCCATTTACGGCGAAATTGTCACCATGGTGGGATGGTGTCAGTAGTTGACACAATTCTGGGGCCATTGTCCTCTCTAGATTTGGCAATGCTGACAGAGGCTGTCCTGCCAATAACGTGTTGCTGACTTTTTGAGTGATTTTACACGAGGTGCGCTGTTATACATATGGACAGGGTGTCACTTTCCCGTGATTAAGATCAAAGGTGGTTGCAAATCAAACCAGAATTTTCTGCACTGTGCCATGTCAAGTTGGCCTCCTTTTACATCTGTTATGAGACAGCCATTAATTAACGAGACCTCGTGTCATTCCTCCTGTAGGATCTTCCAGCGTCTCTCAGTGTCCTTCCACAGGACAGCCTGTGCTGTGGGAACGGAAGAAGGGATATCTATGGAAGAAGCTGACATCTGTAAGAGCCTTAGGTCATATAGAACCTTGCATAAAAAGAGAAAAGAGGTAAAATTTATTGGAAAGGAAACCAGGTAATAAAATAGCCCATCTGCCTCTTCTCCCCTCAGTCACAGGGCTGACGAAATACGAGGTAGCTTTGCCTGTCAGCAGCTTGGACGTGTGTTCACAGATTAGCCTTTTGCACAGTTATAACCCAGGTCCGGTTTTGTAGGTGAGCTGAAGCATAAGCAGGTAAATGCAAAGAGTACATGTTGAAGCCATCCAGAACACATATCTGTTTGCACTGCTGCTGTTAGTGTGCTGACAGTGCTAGTCTTGCTTATTCATAGCTATACACTGCTTCCAAAAGATGACACTTGAAACCCATCCTGCGGCAGAAGCATTGCAGCTGGAGCATTCTGGTTACAGCAAATACTTTGATGTAAAAATTATCCCTGTCCTTGGCCAGCTTGAAGAGAGGAATATCTTGATGATCTGGCTATCATTACAGATGCATGCGAATGTGTGATGTTTATGTCCTTCTGCTGCAGCAATGGCTCCAGCACAAAGCCACTCAGCACCTGCATGGCAGAAGTTGGGGCCAGTGTGCTTAGAGAGCACCCCAGCCTAACTTCTGAGCTGGGTATTTGGACCTCTGGCTTGTGCAGGCAGGAATGTCAGTGTTCAGCTCCTGAGGAAACACATTTATAGTCACAGTACTGCTAACAGATCATGCAAGGAGTCTAAACCCCTCTGTCACTCCTGTTCACTTCCCCAGCACTTACATTTGATCTGTGATAACTAGTTTTGACCTGGGTCAATGGCACCAACAATCAGGACACTCAGCCAAAATTCCGTAAAGAAAAATACAAGATTTGGAGCAGCAACTTCTTGCTTGCAGAGCTGATGCTGCAGCTGGATATATGCGGGGAGGGGAGGTCAGGGGGGAGCGCTGATGTTTTTGCCTGGCTGCAATGTGAGTGCCAGAGCCACCAGTTGAATTGGGCACAGTAACCATAGCAACAACGAGTTTCCGGGACTTGGGGTGACAGGTTGACGGGATTACTCTTCAAAGCACTTGCTCCCTTGGGAGAGAAAACCTAAAGGAAGGGGATGGGAGTTAATTTAGCACACACACACTGGAGCAAGGGTCAGCAGTGGCAGGTCTCTGCTGGAGGGAAGCCTGCAGCAGCAATAAACAACACCCTTTCAGAGCACTTTGAGTAGCACTGAAATCACTGTAGGGGGGCATCCAAAAAAAAAAAAAAAAGTGGGGTGCACACGAAAATAGCACCACTCCCGTCCAAAGAACAGTAGCCACCAAGACCTCCTGCATGTCTCAGACCTGAGTCTCTGCTTTGGTGTGAGGGCTTTACCCTATCCTGCCATTCCTGCTTCCAGCACTGGGGTGGCCAGATGTGGCTGTAGACCCTGAATCTGGAAATGCTGAGCTGTGCCAGAGCTGGAAGCAATGGGGACATTGGGGCGGGTGGGGAGCAGTGAGAGGGGGTGAGGCAAGTGTGCTGGTGTGTGCGATAGGAAGGGGTGTGAGATGAAATGTTTGAGTGCTGGGGTGACTGAGGCACGGGCAAGGCTGCAGTAGGAGGTGGGCATGTAGGAGGCAAGAGGGCATTTGCACTGCAATGTGAAGCAGGGAGAAGGGAGGCATGGTGGCAGTGTAGGGGACAAGAAAGAAGGCTGTCATCTCCTAAGGTTCACTGCCTCATTGGTGCAAAGCTATCAGTGAGGGCTGAAATTCAGCTCTATTTAGAAGTGTAACCTTGTGCACTGTCGTTTTAATTTCCCTGGGCTTTGGTGAGCGATGGGCTGCTCTCCTGTCTGCCCTTCTGGTGAGAGAGCTGTATGACAGAGCTGTCTCGGTGTGCTGGTAATTTTGGGCTAATAAAATTTCCCTTTGGGCCATGGTTAACAAGTAGACCAACGCTGTGGGGATCCATGCCCAGCACCAGAAAAGCACAAGAGCAATTTAAAGCTGGTTTTGCTGTCTGCTCCTCCTAGGGCTGGATGGGAAGATTGAAACCACACACAGGCAAACGTTTCCTATCTTCCCACGGCTGCTGATAGCCAACTGCAATTGCTCACACTGTGCAGAGGCACAGCTACACTCTACGTGTCCGTTCCTGTAAATCATTTGCAGAAGTCGGTGTCTACCCCAGCTCAGAAAGCTTCTTTGGAGGCTGCCTGGCCCCAGTGGTTCACAGAGCTAAAGATGGGGGCAGCTCCAGGATCCAGCTGCTGGAAACCCGGGTGGCCATACCTCTAGTCACAAGCAATCAGTGCTTAATCCCAAGGAACTTCTTCTACCGTGTTTGTTTTCTCCATAGTAGGAGAAGACATATACGCCAGGATGGGAGAACTCAGATGTGTAGTCTGCAGTCCAAAACAACATAAATGTCACTGTGCCTTTCACTGACCTGTAAAAGCAAGTGGTGCAGCAGACAAGTTTCACAACAAAAATATAGAGGCTGGAAGGATGGATGTAATAGAAGTGCTGACACAAGCTTAATTAAAGCACTGCAGAAAGGCTAGCTTGATGAAAAATGTAACGTGGGAAATAGAACATTTCTATCATCTTCTATGAGATACTTACAGGTGGCTGCAGGATTGTTTCTATCTTCTGAACTGCAGGTCTTTTACTACTTTTAGCTTGGTCCCTGCTTCCATTTTCCTCCTACTTGAGATGCTTTGCAAAAACATGGCCAACTCCATGAAATCTGGGGCAACTCTATCCTGGTAGTTTTGACCTAAGCTAATGGGAGGCTGAAGGTAATTATTCCAGGGCCTTAGAATGGGAAAATCTGGGTTCATCAACTCTTTGCTCTCACACTGTGCACATCTTGGTTATCCTCCAGTCCCTCCACTTGTGAAACACGGAAGAATCACCTTAGAAGGGAGCCTTAGTTGAAAGGCTCTATGTAAATGAAAATTTAATTATTATGAAACCACCTCAAAGAGTACACCCTCATTTCACCTGTCCCATTTTGCCAGTACCTCAGCCTGAGAAAGCTGGCAGAGTGAATAGGACTTGTTGGGAGAATATGGCATTCAGGCTTAGGGCCCTGCTGAGTGCAAGGCAGCATGTACTCACGGTGAGCATGCCAGCCAGACCTCCATACATGCTGAATCCAGTGCTGACCTTTCCTGTCGTCCCTCCCTCCTTGCCAGCAAAGGCCACGCGCTTTCAGCTTCTTAAAAACTGTTTTCGCTTCTGCCCACTGCCGCAATACAAGGTGAGGGGGGTAGACAAGGAAAGGCCGTGGCTGGCAGATTTGCAGTTTAGAAGGGCACAGGGAAGAGGGATGCCTTGATTTCCCATGCATTGCCAACAAACTGAAAAGCTCCAAGTTTAAGCCTCCTCAACTTTCAGGCTTTAGCCACCATTTTCGCTGTTTTTTTTTTTTTTTTTTGAAGGAGGGCAAGCTGCTCTTGCCCAGGCTTTCCCTTCTTCTTTTAGCCTGGAGAAAAAGATCAGGGGTGATCTTATCATTCTCCATAACTACCTGAAAGGAGATTGTAGCCAGGTGGCAGTCAGCCTCTCCTCCCAGGCAACCAGCAACAGGACATCAGGACACAGTCTTGAGCTGTGCCAGGTGAAGTTCAGGTTGGACATTAGGAGGTATTTCTTCACAGCAGAGGTGATACCTGGAATGGGCTGCCCAGGGAGGTGGTGGAGTCACCATACCTGGAGGTGTTTAAGAAGAGAGTGGATGTGGCTCTTAGTGTGGCACTGGCCATGGTCTAGTTGACAAGAGGTCTCTTCTAACCCGATTTATTCTGTGATTCTCCTCACTCAGCTCTCCCAGGCCCTCGTTGCCTTAGGGAAGCCCTTAGAAGCATCATCAGCCTCTGCCACAATTCCACTGGACTCAGGCTGCCAGGGACCCCAGCCGGAGGGGCTGGCGGAAGGGCTGGTGGGAGCCCCGAGGGCGCTGCCCTGCCCTGCCCTGTCCGTCCGCATAGCACCCACACCTCCCACACCGGCTCCCCAGCGGGAGATGTGCCCCACTCCCTCCCCTGCCCAACTCCATCCATCTATCCATCCATCCATCCATCCATCCATCCATCCATCCATCCATCCATCC